>PVLD010014266.1:0-53014 GCA_004027595.1 Dinomys branickii
AAATTCCCTACTATCTTATCTATAATTTGGTATTTCCTTTAATGTTTTTGTGTTAACTAATGTGAAGATAACTATGTAATACAACATCCAGTTCTAATTCCCTACTATATTCTGTATAACTTTGTATTTTCTGTATTGTTTATGGCTTTTCTGGTTCATATGTCCCCATTCTTTTGTCTTTAAAATAAAATTAAAAAAATAAATAAATAAATAAATAAAAAATAAATAAATGTGCGGTGCAACCCTGACAGAATTGCCTCACTCTCTCGACCCCGAGACTTGGTGCATAAATGCTATGAGGCTGTTAGCGTCACATGGACGTCTTGTTTCTCAGCTGGGAGCCCTATACCCAACAGCAACTCAGAGTGCTGAGTTTTAAGAACTACTGCTGCTTCTCCCCAGGAAAACTGTCCTCAGCTGAATAGGATCCTCTTCGTGAGGATGTCCACTGTCCTAGGGGTTGGAAGGACAGGGTCCCCTACCTAAAGGTGGGACTGTGTAGTGCAATTAACACTGCAGATCTGCTCACAGGAAGATGGGCAATTTAGTTTAGACCTGAAATCCCATCCGTGCTGCTTTTTCTCAGTGTTCTTTCCTGTGTCTTTCACTCCTCCTCTTCCCTGCAGCTCCAGCGAGCATTCATCAATAAATCATTTGCCTCAAAATCTTCACCTCAGACCCTGCTCTTGGGACCTTAGATGACTGGAAAGGACAAGAACTGCCCACAGAAGGCACCCGAGAAGGACAGACATCATCACTTTTGTAATTACTGTAACTCCGGCCCAAATAGTCACTATTTCAGCTAATCACATCCAACAATGATGCCAATTACCTCAATGGGTCCTACTTGAAAATCAACAAGGATTTGCTGATCCCTGATTTCTTTCAGGGCAGCCATTGCAATCCGAATATCATCTAGATCCTTAATTGGGCGGTTCAGTTTCTTATTGAATTCTTCAATGAGAGTAAAAATGTTTTCCATCTCACTCCTGTATTTTTTGTTACAGTGGCGGCCAATGACAACCATCCAGGCTTTTATTTCAGCAGTCAGGGAAAACTTCAAGTCAGCTGTAAAACCCAAATACCCACAGTTCAGTTCAGGAAACCTGAGCAGATGACATGATACTCTGCTACTACTGTTCATTAATTATAGATTCTGTACAGCTTATAAGCTTCTAAATATGGACAGTAAGCTGGGAAAATGCATTTTCCTTACATTATATACTTATTCATTTTATAAAGCTTGTTGCTGCAAAAATTCAGACTACATTTCAGAATGCAAAACGAAACATCAAAGCCCTCTAAAATAAGCCTTAAATATTTGCTATTGTTACTTACTAAAAAAAGGGAAAATCTCAACTCTAAATCCAACAGATTCATCTCCTTTCTCTAATTTAGCCTCGTTTTCAAGGGTTTAAAAGCAATGTCTTCAGAATAGTACAGAATAAATAATTACACAAAAGGAATTAAAAACAAGTCAATCATAAAACTCAGTCCAATCTTTAAGATAGCACAAACTAGCCAGGCGTGGTGATGCACACCTGTAATCCCAGCACTTGGGAGGCTGAGGCAAGAGGATCCTTGAAAGTTAGAGGCCAGCCTGGGCTACAAAGTGAGCTCAAGGCCAGCCTGAACTGCATAGTGAAAAAAAAAAAAAGCATGAACTCTTTGGTATACGACTCAAGGCAAAGACACAAAACAACACTGTTGAATGCATCCTAAAATCAAATGAACTAACCTGTGTACAAAGCAATGGAACCCACACAGATATACTCAGGCTCAGCATTAATGTCCTGTTCCAGGTTTCGATAATAAAGAATCTGGGACTCAAATTCAGAAAGCAAAGGGTTTTGCATAACAAACGTCATAATGGTTTCTTCTTTTTCCTTTTGCCAAATATGATTGTAGCGTCTGAAGCAATCCATGGATGTAATAACTTCCTAGAACACAAATAACAACAGATTCATGTATAGAAGGAAGACTCTGAAATGCTGTCGTGACACAGGTGAAGATTGCCCTGTCGCTGGCGGCGTCTATGAGGCTGTTAACACATTTAATTAATGAACTCCCATTCTTTGGAAATACCACAGATTGGGCTGCATATAATGATATGTGGGTAGTAACCCAGGGCTACTAAGTTTCACTGCTACCATCTGTTATGGTTTGGCTCCAGATGTCCTCCCAAAGCCTCATGCAGTCATGCGGCAATCTTCCTAGAGTTTATGATTCATGGGTGTGATTGCTATACCCACCCCGGGGCGGGCAGTTTGCATACAATGTAAGGGAGGGAAAGAGGCTGCTTGCTGCTGCTCCTCGCTTTTGCTCTTGCTGCTTTTGCTATCTTCCGCCACCAGGAACGGTTGCCCTCTGCCATGTGCCACCCTGCCTGGAAGCCAGCCGAGTATGGAGTGAAACCTCCACGGACTGTGAGCTAAACAAACCTTCCCTTCCTTGATTGTGGGTGCCAGGTGTTTTATCTCAGCAATGAGAGAAAAGTAACCAAGACACCATCCCTACCCAAAGGAGTGAAGACCAGTTTCTAGAAACCACAAGAAGAGAGAGTTCTAGATGGTCCATTTGGACATGGCCTTTGATTAGAGCTGGAAAAAAAACAAAGCCGTAAGTCATGCACAAGAAGCCATAAGAAAAAAACCGCTGTGCAGTCCTTTTCTCCTCGGGTCCGCCCAAGAGTCCTCACTGGGTGAATCTACTGGAGGCCTCAGCGGGAATGGACTGACAGGTTGCCTAGGTCGACAGTCAGGCAGGGATGAGTAGAAACCAGGTCTGAAGAGAGAAGGGCAAACAGAACACGGCCAGCATTGAAGCCACTGAGAAATTTCACAGGATTGCAGGAAAACGTGCCCATTACTTTAATAAAAGTAATGCCTGCCTGCCCAATGCTACATTTTCCCCTACTTATCTTCCAATCTTTTTCCAAAATTCTGTAAGTTTTGGAGTCATCTTCAGTGAGCTCCCCACACACGTTTTATTAAACATGTTCCTAAGTATTTCTCAATGATATCATTGTAAACAAGATCTTCTTCCACTTAATTTCATAACCGGCTATGTAGGTTGAAAAAAGTTGCTGTTTTACAAATAATCCAATTAATAAATGAACAAACTGAAGAGGCACTTATTAACAGAAGTAATAAAAAACACTATTGGGCACATGAAAAAAATGTTAAATTTTTTTAAAGCCCCTACAGGAATGTAAATCAAAACTACACCCCAGATAAAAATATTTCATTTCACCCCAGTCAGAATGACTATCATTCAGAATACAAAAATAAATAAATACATAAATAATTTTTTTAAATGCTAGTGAGGATGCAGAGGAAAAAGAAACTCTTCAAGATGCTGGTGGGAATGTAAAGTATTAGCCTCCATGGAACTCAGGAGAGAGTTTCCTCTGGAATCTAAAACTAGCTCTACATTTGACTGAGCTGTGCCACTCCTCAGTATAGTCCTGAAAGAATGACAGCGTGACGCAGGGGTGTCTGCGCACCTGTATTTCCGAGTCATCAGAGGCAAGCTACAGAGGCAGCATAGGTGCCTGTCAATTGATGAATGAGTAAAGCAAATTACACACACATACACGCACACACACGCATTCAGCCACAAGGAGAAACAAAATCATGTCATTTTGAGGAAAATGGACAGAACTGGAGATCAGCACGTTAAATGAAATAAATCATGGTGAGAAACACAAGTATCATGTTATGTCTCATATGTGTGATCTAACTAGAGAGAGAGAGAGAACACGAAGTGGAAGCGGGATTGCAGGAGAAGAAGAGAATGAAGGGGTAGCTGAGAGGAGGGCAGGGGCTGCAGCAGGTGCTAGGAGCGATCTATGTTATATGCATGTATGAATCCGCCAAAACAAACCTCGTAACCTGTATAACCTATATGCACTAATAAAAATGATTTTGATGTTTTAGTTAACAGTCCAATTTGCTATCAAGTGTTCTTCTATAAAATGAAGTGGCTCACATGCATTGGTAAGCAGAGAAGGATAAGGAAGGTCACATTCCCAGATGCTATTTCTCCCAGCGCATCATTTTGCAGTCATGGCATGGGCTAAGGAGAGGTGGAACCCAGCGGCCACACTCTGTGGCCTCCTTTGTGACCATCAAGGTGGCCACTGCTTGCCTTTTTATCTTGGCATGGTTCATCCTGATCTCTATATATTTATTCCTCTTTCCCTATGTAAGCAGCCTTAACTGCTCCTTATCCCACCTTTCCTGAGCTCCTTTCTTCTTACTGTAGTAAAGTTCTATAATTTCTATAACATAATTAACATGACAGGATTTCACTATGATTAGTATTGCTTTTGTTATAGTGAGTACAAAATTACATTTTGTGTGTCTGCCTGAATCTTGCTTTTACTAAAATCTCTCTTATTAATGTTAAATGAGCAACTTCACAAAACAGGAGAATTTTTAGGAACATGTTTATTGCATCGTAGGAGAAATTCTGCTGGGCCACTTTTTTCCAGATTATCCTCTCTGACTTACCTGCTGGATAGTCCTACTGTATTATCTACAAATAACTTAAAAATTGTCTCCTCACTTCTAACATTTATGCCTCTTAGAAATCAAGTTTTTTTACTAATTCACATATAACTTCACAGTTATAGCTGCATAAGAAAATTTTTAAAAACTGAGACAGTAAATGCAAATGCATTTTATCACCAAAGTACTCTAAAGTGTACAACTAGTTCCTATTTCCAGTTCATTGCACTGACCTGGACCAAACCCAGTAAGGGTTAAATTCCCTCCCTATGCACAGCTCAAGTGTCCCTCAGGGTCTCACCTTTGATAAATGTTGAGATTTTCCATGCACCAAAATGCAGAAAGCTAAACGTGCCCCTGCCTGTCTCCTGACAATGGATCCCCTGGCATGGGCTAAGTGTTCATATGCAAATCCCGAACACACTGCAGCAGCACCTAGACTGAGTTTCAGATTATCAAAGATTCTGAGGTGTGGGTAGAAATTCCACAGTCCTGGGATCTTTCAACATCCATGCATTTATACTATATAAATGTTTGCATTTACTGTCTTCATATATATAGGGTATATATGAAGAATATACCCTAATTGTTTAAGTCTCAGGCTTACATTACCTGAAAGTGTCAGTCTTTATTCCATAAGAGCTCTCTAGAGGAAAGATAACTTAGAGCCTAGAGAAAAGAATCGTATGAACTGCATATGGACAGATGCTCTCTTAAGCTGCACTAATACAAGATTATTTGGGTTTTTTAATCCTGGTCACATCCAAGCCAAGTAGTGCTACAAATGGATGCTCTCCCCCACACCAGGATGTGCTGGATGTAGACTGGTTTGTATCCTAACCCAGTCCAGTATGGCAAGCAGACAGGGTGGCAAGCACAGGGTTTCCCCGTGGTAGAGGCAGAGTCCCTCAGCAGGGTCTAGGACTGTGGAAGGCTGGCCACGTGCAGTACTGAGACTAAGTGTACACTCATCATCCTAGAAACAACATGGCTCTATGACTCTGAAAAAATGATCTTCAAACTATTCTAAGTGCCGGTGCTCTCTCCCATTTTATATCTGTGCATTTCCTTCATGTGACACAGAAGAAATGCAACAAAAAGTGACGGCGGAGAAGTATTTTGCTGCCAGGAATATGTTTATTTCAACTATGATGTCTCACCTTTAGATTTACGTAACAGTAGTTGGTTATACCAGAGAAAGTAATGGACCTTATTGATGATTTATTTTATTGTATTTTCTATGATTACTGACATTTGAAAGCACATCTGAGTGTTTCTGATTGTAATACAGACTACTCACCTTTATCACTTAGTATAGACTCGAATAAGCTAAGCATTAGACAAATAAATGTTGTATTATGCGAACACGAGGCCTAGTACAGAGCCACATGCAGTACCTTCAATATACTAAGAAAGAAAAATGAAGTACGCACAAATGCAAAGGTTTTCCTTGGAAACAGCCTAAAACCAAACTTGACAGCACTTTCTCATGCTGTTAAACCAGTGGTGGCTTTTTGGAGTTTCCAAACACACACAGCTCATTCCAGGAAAGCAGAACGACCAAACAGATGTATTTACGGAGGATAAACTACCCCCTCAAAACTAAGAAATGCTTTCAAAGGGTCACCAGGATTTAGTGCAATGTGAATATGGCTGTTTATACTTTTTTAAAAAATTTTTTCAGCGTTTTCAGTCCTTTTGACATTAAGGACAAAATCATCTAAACAAAACAAGAGAGCTGAAAATAAAGCAAGCTGGCGGAAGAGAGGTAACCTGCATTTCCATGCACGTCCAGTACAAATTGGTGTTGAAGGTACGAGTGTCCAGTTTCATCTAATGTCCATGCGGCAACATAAATTTCCGTGTGACTTGCCTGACAGCACAAACATGGAGAGTGGACTGCCAGCCTTACTCTACTCGACTCCTTGAAGGTCAATTGTAACACGTGTCTGGCTTGTGGTTTAGAAAATATTAGAGCTTTTAAAGGTTGGATTGATTCGTACTGAAAGAAGAGGTTAGAGGCATTAAAGAGAACACGATATGAAATAGGGAACAGCAGTTCTCTCTCACCTGCATCCTAGATGGAAGGATCTTCAGTTAATAAGCATTTGCCCCGCATACACAGGATGCCTTCATTTTCTGAAGGCACCATAGATGCAGCTGGATCACAGTGTTCAAGCTCGCGGGCACCTGCCAGGGAGCTAAGGGCTCGTGGCAGAGCCTCTGCACGTACCTTTTTGGTGGAATTAATCATGGTGCTAAGCACAGAGACTAATTTCACAATCTCTTTGTTGTCAGAAACACTCTTGTAATAGTTCTTGGTTTGCACAGGAATGGGTAAATTTACAGATGCTGCCTCTAAGGTATCTAGAGCCAAAAAAGAGAAGAATAGAAGTTTATGTCAATAGGATAAACCATGTACTTTGAAAAGATGGGATATCTCTAATGGTAAAGTAAGGATCTTGAAAATTTTCTCCTTTCTAAAAGCATTAAAAATAACGAGAAAATTACAATCTCCATGTTCAGGACTCTGGAAATTAATCAAAGCCTGCAGCAATTCAAGAAGTATTAACTCAAGGGAGAAAAAGCCAGATCTTGACAGTAAGCAAGTTGTGTGTTTTACTTGTTCTGCTCCCATTGTCCCTGGGGGGACCAGAGTGGGTTTAGAATCCCTCGGAGAGTCCCTTACAATGGTCAGCGGACACCTCTAGAAGCTCCCAGGAAATGCAGCATCCAGTCAAATAACTTATCTTTATCTCACCTAATGCAGAATTTCACTAGTAAAAAGAGATCTGTTCTCAAGAAATGCGCCCAAATTACAAAAAACAACCATTGCTTAACTTCAAAGCTACCTGAGTACAATTCCATTTGTATGCAGTGTCCTGGATGGGCAACATACGGACAGAGAGTGATCAGGAGTGAAGGGCTAGAGAGGAGGAGAAAGGGAAGTGACGCCCAGTGAGTACAGGATTTCTTTCTGGGGATGATAAAAAATAGTCTGTAATTAAGTAAGGGTGATGTTTGCACAACCTTGTAAATATACTAAAAGCCAGTGAATTATACAGGTTAAAAGCTAAATTAATTATCTCAAAATTATTTTTTTAAATGCAGCTTATTTCCTTAGCACTTTGGTTGTGACACAAATATACACACAATTTTTATTAAATATTTTTTCTTCTCTATTTAAGACATGACTTTTTTGGCTTTTGGGGATAAGGTCTTTCTATGCAGTTCAGGCTGGCCTTGTGCTCACCTTGTAGCCCAGGCTGGTCTTGAACTCACAACGATCCTCCTGCCTCAGCCTCCTGAGTTCTGGGATTGCAGGCATTTACCACCATGCCCAATGCTATGATTCATAATTAAAATTAAAAATTCTAAATTTTAAATTAGTCTAGGAGGTAAAGCAATGTTTCCAAATAATAAAAAAATGAAATACCATAATATGCTTTCTTAGTTTAAATCAGTGAATAAAGAATACTTTAAGTTATATGGTCAGTTGTTTTAAGCTGTCTTTTTTCCCCCATAGTAACAATACTTCAATGAAAAACTTGCTTCAACTTCTTCTTCATGGCTAGTTGATTTATCATCTCACAGGAGGTGAATACCAAAAAATATATATACAAGATCTGCTATTTGTGGGGTTGATTTAGAACTAATGTGAGGACAAAAGATGTCATTTATTACCATTAGCACCATGGGTGTTGCTGTGGTTTACATCTAAAATGTCCATCAACAGTCTCACACACTAGAAGTGGGGCCTGAGCAAAAGGAAGGGGTGACCGGAGGTGTGATTTAGAAGAAAGCATTCTTCTCCTCAGCTTCTCCTTTTCTCTGACCATCGTGTGGAAGACAGCCTTCCTTCACCACGCTACTCTGCCATGCTGTGTCTGCCCTGTGGCTCATAGCCACGGGCTGAGCCCACTGAAACTGTGAGCCGTGTGAACTCCCCTTTAAATTCCAGATATCTGGCATTTTGCCCCAGTGATAAGAAAGCTGACTAACACAGATGTCTTTTGCCTCTTACCTTACAGATCATAGATGAAAATCACAGTATACCCAGCAATCCTCATGATATGATAGCAAAACAGAACACATAATGAGAGAAGAACTAGCTCCTACGTGTTAGGACATATTCATTGTGATGATGGTAATCCTCTTTTGAAACTGTGAAATTAAAGCCCCATTTGTCCTGAGTTTTCACCCTTAGATTTTATTAAAATCCAATGACACCCCAATATCTGTGACAGACTTGCTAGAAGAAGACTATAGTGATGATACTAAAATATTACAATAGGCAATTCTTGATTTTTTTAATTTAAACTGGTTCATAGATTAGCAGTCCAATCACACTTGACTGGAGAATTGCATGGGGGGAAGGGAAACACTTAAGCTCAGTAAATGTTCATTTGACCTTGCTATGTGCAAATAACTAAGAGAATGTTTACCTTGAGGTTCACTCTCTCCCATCTCAGAATCACTGTCTTCAGTATTCCGCAAAGCAGTCATTTTTCTTTCATGCACCTTTTTTTAAAATGTAAAAGGTCATGTCTTAGCTTTGTCCCATCTGTTAGAGAAGCCGCTTTCACACGAACGAAACAGCTCCCTCATCCCATCCCCACCTTGGACACCGGCTCGCTGCTCCACTGTCGGACTCCCTTGGGGACACTGATGACACACTCCACAGCTTTGTTCAGCGTCTGCTGTATGTCCTCCAGGGCAGGCACCATGGCAGTGTTGGGAATGGCCAGAGCGATGCTTGCCCGGAAGACAGGGAGATTGTTCTGCTTCATCTTAGATGCACTGTTGCCGTCTGAATTAACACAAAGCAGGGAATGAGTATTATTTTAAATTCAAAACAAGATTTATTTCATTTCTAACCAAAAATATAATACTTGAAGCACCTAGAACAACACATAAAATGTACATAATCAGTGAATATTTGTTGGATGAATGAATGAAACTATGAAAGGATCTAGTTGTGTTTGATACCTGTAAGAGCAGTTTAGCAAAACCCAAACAATTTTCAGGTGATCACAATTTGTTGGTCTACCCACCATAAAAGGAACCTGCGTAGAATCAGACTTCAGGATAAACTCTTATCTAAAATATTAAATATGATATCATCCAAATAATAGGATACCCACAAATTAGTTAAATGTATGATAAATAAATAAGGAATGGAGAAGAAGATCAACAACCAGAACAAGCCAAAGTTTGTAAAAATAGGCAGTTTGGAATTTCAAATAAAACATGTGCCATTCCCAACACAGTGTATATATTCCAAAGTCAGACCAACTAAAAAGGAGAAGAAATAAAATGTAACTGACTGCTTATATTAAAGGGTCTTTTACAGTATGACCATTAGACATAAATACATGGGTGTGACTGTGTCTGTATATATCACACAACTTTCCACAGTGGGAAGAAGAGAGGGAAGAAGGGGAAGAGGAATTGAAGGTGGAGGAGGAGGAGGAAAAGGAAGGCAAGGGGAGGGAGAGCAGGAGGAGGGAGGGAGGAAGGAAGGAAGGAAGGAAGGAAGGAAGGAAGGGAGGGAGGGAAGGAGGGAGGGAGAGAAACGCATGATACTAAGATCTTTCCCACATTACAAGACTGATGAATAATCTGATAATTTAACAATGAACAATCTTTTCTATTTGTTTTCTTTAAAAATATGTGTTTCTCTTTCTCAAATTAAAATAAGTTGTTTTACATTTTTACCTTATTACAAAAAGATTAAAAGTGATGTTTACTTTCATGTTATTAATAAAACCTTAGGCAAATTAACCTCTCCGGGTTCTAGTTTTCTCAGTTCTAATGCATGAAGTCAGAATTGTTGGGATGACCATATTTCATGGTTAGTTCTTCAAGGAAGCACTCAAGCAGTGGGGATTTCAATTATGTAAATTTAACAGGAATGCGCAAGCGCATACACACACACACACACACACACACACACACACACACACACACACCAGCAACACTTGTGATAAGCCAGTGGGGAGCAGCGCGGGATCATTACCCAGGAAGTTCATCGTGTGGGAGAAATGGATGCGCTTGCGAATGGCCTCCAGCGCATTCCGCGTAACTTTCAGAAGAGCATCCGCGTTCCGGTGATTGAAATGAGCCAGCAGCTCGCGGGCTTGCTCCTCTAACATCTCAGTCTCTTTCTTCTTTCTTGCAACTGCTGCCGAGGACAAGGGGCCAGCCCCAGAATCAGGCGACGGTGCCAAGGCATCAGGACTTCCTTCTTCCCTTTGTGCTGTTCCAAGAAGAAACAGGCATGGGGAGAGGTGAAATTAAAGGGAGAAAGCTAAAATTAAGATAAATTACATGCAAGTTGAATGTCACGACTGTCATGCTTCTTAGAAAGTGAACCTATTAAAGATTTGAAAAAAATTTAATAGAGCAACAGGGATTAACAGGACCCTCTCCTCAATGTGAGAAAATGGCCCATGAGAGAGTCAGGGTCACAGATACACAATCTTCAGCTGAGCCTCGGGAGCCATGGGCCTGGGGCTCTTTCTCCCACCAGTAGCCCTAAAACTTTGAGAGAATAACTTCCCTTCTCCACCCCTCAGGGCACCCATCTGTCCACCACAGATTCGCTCTGGCCTATGTACACGGCAGTAGGAATCCCAGTCCAGAGCCCGTCACACTCTTGTGGGTAACACGGGAATAAAGGACCTATGCCTACAAACGTTTAGAGAGCCACACGCAAAGTACAGGTGTGTGAAGTTTACCACTCAATAATGAGAATTAACAACATGGAATCATTACAAAATGCTCAGAATTATAACTTCAGACTTATAAATATCGCCAAATTGGCACTGTGTTGACAAAAGTGTGAAATTATAATTATAAAATTATAGAAAATTATAATCTTATGTACATACTCTAGAAACACAAGACCCTTTCTTATCTGGCCTCTTACCTGAGGTTCTGGTTTTAGAATTATGCTCACTGGATGCTTTTTCATTTTCTTCCACATCCACCAACATGTTTATTAGCTCATTGACTGCCTCTTCTACTAATGAGCTTTTGAAATGCAGTGTCTGAGCACCATTTACACAAAGGTCCTAACAAAAAAATAAAATAAGAGATGAACACAGTATCATATTGGGTTTCCCAGTGTTTGAGAGCTGATGAGTCACAGTTACAAGGCTGCAGATTTAACCCTCCAGTGAGATTTCACTCTCCGGTGCTTCTGAGCTACCCTCCGCACATCAGCCCAGGCCAGGCATCCTGTAAAGCGCACAGTAGAGACTGGAAAACCAACTGCAGCAACTACCAAGCATGTCCACTTCTCCAGCGTGGAGCAGTAGCTCCAGGACCCGCTCTCCTCCTGCTGGTTACATAACTCTGCTGTAGCAGCCTTTCTTCTCTTCTCATTTCTGCCAACAAGCTGTAGTCATCTCCTGGTTAATTTCAGAGCCATTTCCTTCACCTCCAACCAGATGAAATTTACAAATACAAACTAATATTATTCGGAGTATGGTGATGGGTTCTACAGGAGATTAAACAGATTAAACAGACGGACATACAGACGGGTGATACAGACTGAACACGTTATTTACCATCTTGATAAAAAATAAACCCTTGAAACGAAAGACGCCCAGTGGTCACATCTCCAGCTGCATCTTAAGTTCCACTGCTGTGGAGCTTAAGACTCTAGCGTGCTCGTGACCATCCACAGCAAAATCAGCCTCACGTTCTGTGGCCTCCTGCGGTGACCTTCACGCCTGCTGAGATGCTGCAGAGCACAAGGCATTTTGAGCCCATTAACACAGGGACATTTTAATGTATCCTGAACTAAACTATTCAACCTTTGTTACCCAATAAAATATAAAATAACAACTTCACTGTCAAATCAGAACTGGACCGCACTTCTCATCTCCACCCAAGCCTAGAGATGAGAGATGAGAGAAGAGAAAGACAGAGAGCGAGGGGAGAAAGGGGAGAGGAGAGAGAGAGAGAGAGAGCGAGAGTGAAAAGCAACAGGTACAGGACGGGATGAAGTAGGCATCACGTCACCACAAGTACATACTGAGGTGCCAAGTCAGATTTCTTGGGTTTAAGCTCTGCATGATTCTAGAAATCCTTCTTGGCCTCAGTTCCCCCATCTATGAAATGGTCATAATGGCAGAATACACCTTATTTTGTTAAAAATTTATTCCACGAGAAGTGTGAATAAAGTGGTGAGACTGGTGCCTGGCACCAAAATGCACTCAGGAAGGGCTTGTGGTTAGTATTGGTCAGCAAATGACATACAGCCTCAGGACCTCAACATTGCTTCACTGCATGGGAAATTCATTCCTCATTCTTTGAGATTGTTAATCTTTCTCCAAGTCTGCATTTTAAGCTCTCTGACTCTACCTTGGAAAGAAACACAGTGGGCCATGGTGCAGTCTTTCATTCTCAAGGCCACCTCTCACGGGAAATCCTCAGTGAGCTTCCTAGCAGCCCTTTTACGCTCTCAGTAATTCAAACACACACTTGAAATCGTAAGTTCCTTAATATCAAGGGTTCTGCAAAGGAGAATCAATAAGCTCTCAAAGGCTACAATAGTTCTCTTTAAAAGGCTACTATATTTCTAACAGGAATGTGTACATCCTTTAATTCTTTCTCTCAAGGGAAGATAAGGTCATGAAAATGTAAACAGCGTAGAAATTAATGAAGTAGAAAATAAACAATGAGGCCAAAGTAGCAGTAAATAGATTCACTAAGGTGCCCCCTCTGCCACACAAAATAAACTGAAGATTTATTGCCACTATTTATTGCCACTACTCATCCCACTTCATGTTGACAACCACCCTTCATGATGACACTGGGACACTGAAACCACCCGAAGGGCCTATCCCCAAATCTTCCTCGAATGATCTGCATGGGGCTCCAACATCTCTTCATTCCCATGATGCTCCTGTGGCAGACCGGGGCTCCTCAAGACCTTACATTTTGTCAGGTCTTATTGAGCCTTAGTTATGCCCTCACCTTGCAAGACAGTTCCTCCCCTCAGCAGGTGTCTGTGCGCATGTTTATTACACAAAACTGTGAGCTTCATTTGGGGAATTTGGTCCTGACATTCAACATATTCTGACTGCTTTAAATCCCATTAATGCTCTTTCCCTTTCCTCTCCACTCCAACCCCTTTCCCATCTCTGGAAGTGCCTCAGAGTCTCCTGGCAGCGCTTATGTATTTATTTACTTACTTACTCCACATAAGAGAAATCGTGTGATATTAACTTTGTCAATCTGGCCTTATTTCATTTGGCATGATTGTCACAAGTTCCATCCATTTTTCTGCAAATGGCATTATTTCATTCTTCTTTCTGGCTGAATAATACCCCATCATTTACATATACCACACCACATTTTCTTTACCAATTCATCTGTTGACAGGCATCTAGGCTATTTACACAGCTTAGCTATTGTGAACTGTGCTGCTATAAGCGTGGATGTGCAATATCACACATGTTGTCTTTAATTCTTTCAGGAAAATATCCAGGAAAGGTATAGGTACAGCTGGATCAAATGGACTTTCCATTTTTAGCTTTCCAAGGAATCTCTATATGATTTCCATAGCGATTGCACTATTTACATTCCCATGACCACATACAGGGGTTTCTGTTTTCCTAGCAATAGTATCCTTTGTTGGGGGGGGAGTATTCTTGATGATAGCCACGCTGAATGGGGGGTAATATGAAATCTCAATGTAGTTTTGACTTGCATTTTCCTAGTGGCTGAAGATGACTGTAATCAATTCTTTGGCCAGTATATCTTAGTGGTCATGCCTCAGCCCTCCACTGCCCCACCAAGAACCCATGCAAGGTAGGTGACAACCCTCCTACTTTACATAAACAGATTCTGGCAATGCAGTCCTACGGTATGAATACCAAAAGCTAGCAAATAAAACCAAGCTCTCTAGTACAATAATCTTACTTTGCGGAAGGAAACAATCTTAAAGGAGAAGAACAGGACACATTACTATATTGCAGATTTTGGTAAAACAAAAAAACTTTGGCAGCCATTTAATGTCCAGGAATAAGAAACTGGTATGTAAATTATGACACAGCAACTCAATAAAATATCTGGAAGGCATGAGTAAGACGGGGACTAGACATGCCCTGTAGCTACCTGAAAACTATTTTGTGAAGAAAGTGTGAACTAGGAGAAACTACTATTCAAAACCCGAGTGCTGTATACCAAGGATCACAACTTTAAGAGGCATAAAACACATAAAAATGATCACAGAGGAGGTATAATTGATGAAAATGCTAGTTTTTTTTTTCACTTTAACCATATTCTAAGATTTACTTTGAAGTTTTTAAAAACTGCATGGTTATAAAACAATGGAGCCAACTGACCGCTGAGACAGGGAGGGAATTTTAGAAGTTAGCAGGAAGGACAAGAGGAGATGTTTGGTCTCCTGTAGTTGTGAATATGGGAGAACCAGAAATGTCAAAAATAGAGACTATATTTGTTGTATAGTAATAATTTAATATAGACTTGTTTGCACCTGTGCAGCCGAGGCTGACATAGAAAACCCAAGGCTGTTATCCTCTGAGTGATGGTTTTTCAGGTTGACCTATGGCTGGTGTCTGGCAGCTCAGAATTCAGAGGGTTCTACTGCTGCCTAACTGATAAAGATGCTCTAGATGCCTTCCCAAAAGAAGTTAAGACAAATTACAAGGATACAGGCATACCATAATACCTACATCCTGGAAACAGCCTGCATAATCACGCACAGATGAACGGATAAAGGAGATACAGTATCTATCCATAGTAGAATACTACTGAGATGTAAAGAAGGGTAATTCAAGATATTTGTAGGAAAATCAGTGCATCTGGAAAATATAATGTTGAGCGAAATGAATTAGATAGGCAAGCTTAAATACTGCATGGATCTCTCCCCTGAGCAAGGCTAGTACAGACTAAGAGCAACAGGAAGGAAGGACAGGAGGAAAAGAAGAGCTAGACTGATCACTTGCAAATGAGTGGAGTCCAGGAAAGCCAGGGCGAGGGGCGGGGCAGAGCGGAAGGTGCACTCGCACGCGCCGCATACAGGTCCCTGATACCCTCAGTGAAGGTGAATGTTATATGCTATCAACATGAGCTAAGAATAAGAATATCAAGAGGGCAAGTGGGAAAAGGGGGTCAGAGATGGAGGGAGGTCAGGGGAGAGGATGTAAAAAGAAGCTGTGCTGTGTACACATACCCACGCGCAAGAGGAATGTAAACTTCGTGCACTGCAAACATGCGCCGATGAAGTGAAGATTAAACAAGGATGCTCATTGTGCCTAGACCACCTGTGGTAACGCTGTGGCTTACCCTGGACACCTGCTTTCCTCCACATGGCCAGAACCTCTCACACTGAGCAGAGTGCACCTCTGTGACCTGACCAATAAAACAGTGACAGCACTGACAGACGGGCTGTGCTGGGCAGGACCTCGGCATGCAGCTTGCTATGTTTTCATTGCTCAGGGGACGTGAGCTCTACAGAAGCCCTCGCGAGAGCGAGAGGCATAAGAAAGCCTTGCACGGACCCCTCAGGCTCACCATCTTCCCTCATTGTCAGGTCACAGTAATAAGCACGCTTCAGTGCTGAGTGCATCTATATACTGGGACCAGGAGGGCCCCTGCTGGGGAGCCCCTGGGGGCCCTGACCCACCGCATGAAACTTAATGGAGAACTGCAGGCCCTTCTATTACTATGTCAAGAGGCAGTGAGTGAATCTGCGAGGTCTTTGCCCTACGCAGTCTGAACACAGACCCTGCTTTCCCCTCGTTTCCTAGAAGCCATCTAGAACCCCGTGTCGGGAAACACCAGTTTGAAAACACTGCTCTGCACAATGCTAAGGAAAAAATCCTGGCCAGAAGCTGTTTGAAAGAACTGTTTTATTAAACCCAACCTAGCTTAATAGAAGCTCTTCGGTAAAGTAGCCCTATTCTACCATTCTATAAAATACAGAAAAACTAGAAATATGTCCCAGAGCAGTTCCCCTCCTGTTGATCTGAAAAGAAGTGGTCTGTTTCTCCTAAGTCCCTGCTTAGAGACATTTCTCTTCATTTTCAAATGATCGTCAGAAGGCTCTGCATTAGAATTGTAAGTAGGTGGAACAAAATCTAATTTATGCTTTGAAAAAAAAATGCCCTTTATAGAGAAGTGAATCACACACAAAAAATTAACAAAAAATATCAATCCTCTAGGGACCTTTGTCATTTGGAGAAACTCTTCGCAGGCGAGCGGCTCCGCCTGGGGGAGCTGGCAAAGTGGAACGCTGCTCATTTCCTCCAGCACTGCATCAATGCGGAACTCAATCAAGTCGCGGGCCCGGTGCAGCAGCAGCTCTAGGTCCTCTTTGGAAACACACAAGGGAATAAAGGAGGTCAAATAAAGCATTTTCCCACACACACTATTAAATGACAGTAGTAACATCAAAATTAAAGTTTTCCTGTGTACTTTGTCTCCCTCTCTCTCTGTCTCTCTGTCTCTCTGTCACTCTGTCTCTGTCTTTCTGTCTGTCTCTGTGTTCTATGTCTGTCTTTCTGTCTCTGTCTCTTTCCTTTCTCTTCTTCTTCATCATCATCTCCCTCTCTCCTCTCCCTCCGCCTCTCTCTTTCTCTCTCTCATTCTCTCTCTCTGTCCCTCTCTCTCTTCTTTCTCAGAATTGAGCCCAGGGCTTTGCACATACTAAGCAAATGATATTACACCCCTAGCCCTTTTCACCTTATTTTCAGTCTTTCAAAGAAGCGCAGGCTGTACTTGAACTCACAATCCCCTTGCTGCAGCCTCCTGAGTAACTGAGACTGCAGGTGCGAACCACCACCCACATCGTCTTTTCCTTGAGGTCCCCAGTTCTCACCTGCCTGACTCGGACTCCCTCCCCAGGAAGCTGTCTGTGGCTGTGAAAAGCCTCTCCTGCACTGCTGCCGTAATCTGAGCACCCTTCCATCTCTGTGTAGGTCTTAGTCTGCTCTTAGGTCTTAGCTCCTTTGAGAATTCATTTTTCATCCTTACTTCAGCGTTCATCTCAGTGCCTATTTCACACAAGGAGCTCAAAAATATTACTGAAGGGAAATTATTCTAATTTTTCTTTTATGTATTAGAAAAGGAGAGATTATACAGTGTGATATTTGCTGGAATCATAGGGTACACTTTTTTGGATTTTTTTCTGAGGTAATATTGAACACTAAGTTCCCCAGATGAAAAGACCATTTCTGAAGAAAAGTTAACAACACTTGTACAACAAAAGTTGGAAGGTTAACAGTTCGCTGAAAGGATCAGTTTGTGATTATATTGTTTGATCAGTTTTGCATGCCTGTATTTTGTAATCTGAGCAACTTCTTTGAAAATAACAACATGCGATATAATAACCACTGTTAATCTCCTATTATCTTGTCCTAAAATTCTGTATCATTGTTTTTTCTCTTTAAAATAAAAAAGAATGCAGCTTTTAAAATGAAAGACCAAAGAACTAAAAATAAAAATAAATGTAAAAAGGTGGAAGGATAGTTAATGGATACCCACCTGAGGAATAATATATTTTTCCAAAAAATATCACACTGTATAATCTCTCCTTTTCTAATACTACTTTCCCCTAGGAAATGAAGTTAAAATTGAATAGAGAAAAGTCCAAGTTATATGCTCATAATGTATCAGAGATATAAACACTGCCTTAAGTAAGTATCTTTACTGCATAAAGAATAGAAGCCTAACACTTTTCAAATGTTTCTAAGCTAATCCTTAAAGAGGCTACTCAAAACATCAAGCAGTTCTTGCTGGTAAGCCTCTTCATTACTAAGACAGAACCAACACTTAAGCATGTATGCTCAGTGAAATCCATTGTTATTTGTACCTAATCGATTCTTTAAAGCATCTTCAAGGATACGTGCAGCAAGTTGAGAGAATGGTCTGCCAAGGATCCCCACAGCCTAATCCCCTAAAATCTTACCTTATAGGGCAAGAGGGACTCTGCAGATGTGTTAAGGATACTGAAATGTGGAAAGTGCCCTGGATAATCTGGATGAGCCCAGTATAGTTATCAGGGTCCCATCAGAGCAAGGAAGGAAAGTCGAAGGCAGGCAGAAAAGGATATGACCACGGAAGAGAGAGCGGGGAAGAGAGAAAGAAGGCTGTGGATGCAGGGCTGCCGGTGTGAAGATGGGCACTCATTAGCCAAGGCATACAATACAGGCTGCTCTCCACGCCGGAGAGATTCTTCCCTGGGCTCCATCAGGAACCTTTCCTGGAGACACCTGGGTCTCAGCCCCGGAAGACTAATTTTGGACTTTGAAGTTTATTATTGTATTGCTGCTGTGAAAACTTATTATAGCAACAATTTAAAAACTAACATAGACTATGTAAAACTATTCTATTTATACACAGAATATATAAAACTTATCTGTAGAAGTTCCGTTTGTTATTCTGAAGAATTAGGAATGCTCTTCTAAACGCACAATACAAATAACCATCTGTACACAGGAGGGTTGGCTCACTTGGTCCAATAAGAATCCAACTGCTCTCGAGACTTAACAGAATTTGTCTCCCAAAGAAACTGGATCTTTTTTTAACTCTAGGGTTTTTTTAATTTAAATTACACGAAGAAAAATAGAATACAAGAGCTAAATAGAGTTTCTTCAGAAACTATCTCCTTATCTCCAACTAACACGTGAATAAAACATCCAAATTGCTAGCAGCCTAATCTTAATAACTCTCTAGGGAGAATATTACAAACACCTACTGTGATTGCTTATTTTAACTTGATTGTGATAACTCTTACCATGAAGTTTTTATATATTTTATAAATGCCTCCTCAGAGACTGTCAACCAATTTCCGCTTGTTTTATTTCCTGAGGAGATGTATTTTGGAAAGAATATTAGCTTGAAAGCAAAGAAACTGGGTTCTAAACCTGTCCTTACTGTTTACATCAATGCAAAATTAGCAGTCATTTGTCATCTCTGGATCACAGTTTCCATCCTTTAAACTAATGACCTTCTTTAAGATTGTTTCTGCAGTTTTTTTCGCCCCTATGATGATATGGTTGTCTGCTAATGTATTTAAATTATTCCACCTTCAAATTATAATGAGTTTTAAGTACACTTCAGTAATATCCAAAGATCCCTTTAAAATTTGTCTTTGAGGGCCGAGATATAACTTAGCAGTGCAGAGCCTGCATGGCAAGCTCAAGGTCCTGAATTCGATTCCCAGAACCAAAAAGTAAAAATAAAAAATAAAATTTGTCTTTGAATCCAGTTCCCAATCTGTCGAGCAGAACAAAGAGGAGAGTGTCCCACAGTAACTCCTCATTCCATTTCCTGTCATCAGCACAGTGCTAGTATTTCTGAAATATACTCGAGGAAACAGCCCCAAAGCTGTTTAGAAGGTTTAGGGAGCACCTACCGATAAGCCAAGCTCTTAACAGATCTTATTATAAGTAAGCTAGGTTCTACCTCAGCAGCCAAAAGCAGGAGACCAACAGAAATATCTAAGAAAAACAGAGAAAGAGAGAGGAGATGAGGCATCACAAGAGGTCTTTAGAAGGGAGGCTCAGGAGGAAGAACTGAGGTGAGGCGATAAGGTTGAGGGGTTGGAATGGGGTGTCCCAGCAATGGGAAAGTGACTGAAATGAATTGGCACTGGGAGTACAGTCATCACTGTGATTGTATCATATGATCTGTAACCATTTGGAGCTGGTTCACAGGAGGAGTTTAGAAAGGTTCAGAGGTGCTGGCTGGAGAAACCTTAGAACGCCATGAGCAGAGCTTGGTGGGAGATACTTGGCAGAGCTCAGAAGACCAAAACAAGGCTGTAAGTATAGAAAGCAAACACTAGGCTCAGTACGTTTCAGTTGGGAACAAGGATTCCACTGGCAGTTGGACTGGAGACCAAGTATGTCATGCTTTGGCGGAAAATGTGTCTACATCTTGCCCACATCCTAAAACTTCGCAGGAGACTGAGATTAAGGGCAGCAGCACCCCAGTATTTAACCTACAGCATGGATACTGCTTGGTGCTTTTAGCCAGATTTATAGTGAAAATCAAGAGCAAATGGCACAGTTGAATAATTTCAAAAGGTTCCAGTTTCACTAGAAAGGAAACACCTACAAAGGTCGGTCAGAGTTGGAATGGTTGCTGAGAAAGTTGGCATTAACAAGAAAACAAGCACTTGCACGAGGACCACAGCAAAGGTGGTTTTAGGGCATCTCAGGAATCAGCAACCCCGCCTTTCCCAGGCTCAAGGGTAAAACATTATAATTTTGAGAAGAGAGTCCCTGGGCCTCTTGCTCCAGGAGGGCCATCTAAGAAAGTGAGAGCCCAGGATTCGTTTCACCGTGCTCAGCCACCCAGGCATTCAGAGAAGTTACGAGCAATGAGTGGAGTCACCACATGGAGAAGCCAAGAGGGCTGTAACCAGCAATTCTACAGGGCAGGACTGCCCAAGCCATATGGAGCTTCAGTGTCCACTTGTTCCCAACACAGGACATGGAGCTACTGGGATTAATATGTGCCCTGCTGTGTTTCAGTCTCACCTGAATCCAGTTTCTTCCTCTCCCATTTTCCCTTTTGGGGTGTGAAATTTACTCTATGCCATTTTTTACAGGGGCTCACACTGAGAGTTTGCCTTGAGTCTCAGAGGAGACTTCGGACTTGGACTTTTCAGCAATGCTGGAACTGTTAAAACTTTGGCAATGCTTAGAGATGGACTACATGTATTTTGGATAATGAATGGGCACTACCTTTTGGGGCCCAGGGGAAGAAAGTTATGGTTTAGATCTTGAATGTCCCTAAAAGGTTCATGTGTGGAGCTCAGAAGACCAAAACACCACCTTTGGAAGATGATTGGATGTTTAGAGGCTCTATACTCATAAGCAGATTCATTCATTGAGAGGTTCAGAGCTGAATACACTGTTAGAAGGAGGGGGCTGGTCAGAAGAGGCAGGTGACTGGGCACAAGATCTGGAAGGAATATCTCTATCCCATTTCCTCCATTTTCTCTCTGCTTCCTGGCAGCCCTGACTTGAGCAGCTTTTTATCTGCTATGTCTCCCTGTCATGCTGTTTCTGCCTTGGATCCAGAAGAGCATGGACTGAAACTGTGACCAAAATAAACCTCTTCCTTAAGTTGTGAGTGTCAGGTATCATGTCTCAGCAACAGCAAAGTGATGAAGACAACACCCAACTGAGAGTGGTGCAAAAGAAACTGAAGAAAAAAACTAATTTTAAAGCTCTATGTAGACAGTGGGACAAAACCACTAGAAGATAGGCAAAATACACAGTCTCTGCTCCCAACTGTCAACATAACAGAGACTGCAGGAGGAGGTGGGAGTGGGGCTAAAGGGAAGACTTTCTCTGGGTGATTAGAAAAATAGTGATGCACACTGCTAATGCACACTTCCCAGATAGATCTGAGCTCAATCTTCTTCTCTGCTACTACCCTGCACATTTTGGGAAATCCTATTTTATGATACCACCTCATATTTTCAAGAATTTTATGGACCTCACTAAGGACAAATAATATTTGTTGAAATTTTGCCCATTTATAGTACCCTGTTGTTTGGCAGCCTGTGCCACCCAAATTTCCATATCCCTAAAAGCAGGATCTCAAAATGTACTATCCTACTAATTAATATAAGAAGTTGAATGATTCCAAAGATCATTTAAATTCTAATATCTAACAGTAAGAATAAATTAAAATATGTGGTTAATCTTTGGAGATTAAACAGTTAATATTTATACATTCTAGGAAATTACTGAATTTATATACTTTTGTACAATTCCTTATGGACTAGCTGAAGAGTAACAGTCTTCATTTAATTACTTATATCACTGTATGAATAAGAAATTATACAACAGTTAGTAAGAACTCAGCCTTTAAATTAAGGAATAATCACCATCTGGACAGACTTACTGATCTTTGCAAAAGTGTTTTCTAAATATGATTCAATATTCAGTGACGTCCAGGTCAGGGCAGCCAAGCCAGGCTGAAGTGCATCATCCACTTTAGCCACATGAGGGACCATCAGTTGCTCTATAGTCGTGGGGATTTGTGACTTCACTCTTTGGTATTCAGCCAACATCATCTGTAATGAGATGAGATTAAATAATCAATATCTCACTTTTAAAATCTATTCACATCATTTCATGTAAAAAAATTACTTTTATTTAAGGTTAAACTCCAAAACTCTAATAACCTGGCAGGTAGAATGGTAAAAAGCAAAATAACAGAGAACAAAGCCTGTTTCTAGAATCATAAATTCCTAATCCAATAAATTGAAACTGGGAATGAAGAAGAAAAATTTAAGAGCCAGAGTTTCTCAGACTCATCTTAGCTTAAAGGGGGAGAAGAGTTTCATAGTCAAGTAAGCCAAGTAACTTTTCTAAACCATGTGAAGCCATGGTAACAGTGCCTTCCTTCGCCTGTGTATCACAGGGTTCATTCTGTCACCTCCGTACACTGGTACAGCATGCACCTTGTCCTGGAACATCTCCTGTGGACCACACCCATCATAGAAAGTGTCTGGGTCACCAGATCCCGTTGCTGGAACTACAGGCCAAGTCTTGGTGCGTGACTCAAACCATGGAGTCAGGAGCCAGTGTTGATTTCAACAAGTGCTATGGCTTTCAATGTTATCCATATGCCAAAAAGTAAATTCCTTACATCCCCAGTGTGCATCTCACTCTGAGGTCTACATTCACATGTACCTACAGCATACTTAGTATTCTCCGCTCGGATTTCTCACAGCCATCTTCAGCCTTAACGTGTCCAAATCTGAAACCTTGCTCTTCCTCCAAAACTCTGCCTACAGCTCAGAGTCATCTTTGAATCCCCTCTTTCAAGTTTATGTGGAATTCATCAGTTTATCCTGTTTGCTCTCTCTTCAGAAGAGATCCTGTAGCTGATCTGTTTACCACACCCACCACTACCACCCCAGAGTTTTACCTGAAATGTTGGAGTGTTCTCTACCTTGTCTCCCTGCTTCCGCCCATGCCTCTTACATGCTAGACTTCACTTAGCTGCAAGAACGAACTTTCAAAATGTTAAGTCAGATTACATTACTCCTCTCCTTACATGGCTTCACAGTCCCATGTCCTTCAGAGCTCTCTGGTATTCAAAGTCCTTATCCAAAGACTAGAAGAAGTCATTGCTCTCCCAATCTTATTCCCATTACTTCTCTGTTCTCATCTCCTACCCCCCACCACCCCCGCTGACCTGTTCCTGCCCTAATACCTTCCTTGCTGATTCCTACCCTTGCGGCCTTTGGCCCTCCTTAAAATAAGTCCTCAAATGGCACTATACTGGTTGATCCATTGTGTCACCTTGAAATCTAGAAGCTCACCTAAGTGACTCAGCAGTTCTACATCCTGGGGCATGGAGGACATGCCCTTATGCTCTAGATGTTGTTCACTGTGTCAACCTGGGAAGTTTAGAAGTTTAACTAAGCAACTCAGCAGGGAGCCAGGGTTGTCACTTTATAAACATACTGAGCCTGTGCAAGAGGAGGGCCCAGAGAAGGTGTGGGCATGGGGAGACAGCCGGCATACAATATAAGGGAGGAAAACAGGCTTGCTCGCCGCTTTTTTTTTTGCTCTTGTTGCTTTTGTGGTCTTCTGCCACGTTGAAGTGCTGCCCCTGTGCCATGACACCCTGCCTTGGAGCCAGCTGATTACAGACTGAAACCTCCACAAATCATGAAATAAATAAACCTTTCCTTCCTTAATTTTGGGTATTAGATATTTTGGCTCAGGAACAAGAGAAAAGTAACCAAGACAGACACCTTCTCAATGAGGCCGACCCTGACAACCTATTTAAGATTCTAAGTCAGCACCCTATGTTCTATGTTTGGCTCTTTTTTTTCATAACAGCTATCACTTTATTCCAATATAGTATATAATTTACCATTTAAAATATTCATTGCTTATTTTCTGTCTTGCTTAAATAGAAGTATAAAATGAAAAGAAATCCATAGAAATTCAGAGCCATTTGAATTTTTGAATTTTGATCTTTTTCCAGGCTAACAATATCCGTGATGGTACATTCACAAGATTTGAGGAGTGACAGTGAGCCAGGGCCCCAATCAACCATAAAATCATGAGGGTAAACAACCAAACTTTACAGTATTTTATGTCACCAGCATTTTGATACATGTATTCAATAAGCGATATGAGCTATTCAATACTTTATTACAAAATAGGCTTTGTGTTAGGTGATTTTGCCCAGCTACAGGCTAATGTACATGTTCTAGTCATATTTAAAGGAGGCCAAACTAGGCTATGATGTTCAGTAAGTTAAACTTATGAAATGTAATTTTGACTTAAGATATTTTCAACTTAATAATACATCCATTGATACACAATCCCATAATAAGTAAAGAATCATCCTTATAAGCTACACAAAGCCAGGAGTTTCATCTGCTTTGTTCAAATGCCTGACACTATAGCTGGAACATAGCAGATGATCAATCAATACTTCTTTAGCTGTTATCAGAGGGAGGATTTATGGTCCAAAACTCATGGATTTTGGTTATCCACTAAAATATATTTATTGTATAACATTGGAGATTTTGTCTAGATGTTAGTATTTCTAAATAATTTTATAGTACTTCTACCTTCAAGCATAATATCAATAGGAATAATCATTAACTATAAGAAGATAACTTTAATGTATTTCTTAAATATAATTGTTTTAAGTCTGTAATTATAATGCAGATAATAGTATACTTTTGATATTAGATCAGTAATTTCTAAAATGTTCCCTGGGGATACTAATTCCAACATGGTCCATAATAAAAATAATCCTTAGGTGGTCACATTTGAAAAACCCTGTATACAATACCTCAAGTTTTGCACAGTACAAGTAATATTAATGATTCTGAAAAACCTGCCATAAGAATATGAGAAGTGCTAAAGGGTTTTGTGAATTTTTTAAATGCAACATTTCCCAAATGGGCCTTATAATCCTTTCTTCACATAATTCTTTTCCTCCATTTCTATAATGCCTTTTCACTTTCCATGAAAGCCACTTTCGGAAAGCCTAAATTTGACGGTTCTATTAGCAGCTACTTATACATTTCCTAAAGCTTTTACCCATTGCTTAGCTATTTTTCAATGTCTATCACTTTTTCTACCTGGGAAATAGTTCTTAGAATCTGCCTCTAGCAGGGTTTCTACTTCTCACCTTTAATCTTCTAACCCCAAGAGGTATTATACATTCATTTTACAAATGAGAAGCCAAGGCTTAGAGGGTAAAGTAATTTACCCAAAGATAATGGTTTGAATCCCCATCAAATAAGCTTCAGAAGCTATGCTCTTACCTATTAGCCTACGCTGGCTCGTGTCTTCCGGTTGCAACCCTCAAATTCTCAGCTACTTTGCATAAAGGTAAAATCCTGAAAACTCTGTTAAATATTCAAAACTCTGCATCTATGGGGGGACTTTAGATCATCCCTCAAAAATGCCAAAATCTGCTCTCAGGGGTCATTCATGGTGAGAAGGAACACTTGACTCCTTAAACCCCCAAGGTATAATAATCAGATAATTTACATGTGCAAACGTCATTTACAACTGTGGAGGCCTTAAAATACTTTTGCCCCTCCTGCGCGGATAGGACAGGGTCTCTGTGCCTGCCCTGAAATGGAAGTGGGCTGAGGGAGACCAACAGCTGAAGAGATGCTATAAGACAGTCCAGGCTGTCATAAAGGCCGTGTGGCCTCCTCCTCAGTCACTATGCCACTTGCTTCTGAAATTCTACTAGCCTGAGGCCTCCACAGTGAGCTCCAGATGTGCATGCTCCAGTCCAAGAGCGATTTGAGTGCATCTTTCAAGCCCTGCTCATATTCTTTAACCACAGAATCAGGAGACGCCGTGAAATGTTTGTTAAAAGCCATTATATCTGAGGTTGTGTGCTGTCTTCAACAGATAACTGAAGTGACAACTCTGCAGACAAAATAATCATTAGTAACTGTATAGTCATATGAATGAGATTTCTTAAGAATAATATTTTTTGTAAGTATGTAAATTGACTAAACGATTTTGCTAAGAAGCAAGAATATAAAGGAAAATTCCAAAATGCTATTTTATGAGTCTGCATTTGGAGAATGTCTGTTCATTGCCAAGATTAACCTCTTAATATAGCATGAAGTAGTGGAAAGAACTAAAATGGAAAGAACTAAAACTAAAGAACTTATAGATCCACTATAAGACCTGGATCTGGTCCTAATGCAGCCACTTAGCTACAAGACTTTGGATAAGTCATTCACCCTCTCTGAGCCACAATTTTTGTCATCTGTAAAATAGTGTTTTCTCCCATCTACCTAACATGGAAGGGAGAAAGATCAAGTTAAATAATAAGCATGAAAATGGCTTAAAACGTAAAGCTTTATGCAAGTGCACGGCCTTAGTGTTAACATGTGAGGTTCGCCACCATGAAATTTTAACAATAGTTTCCATGTTGTCAAACACCACGGCTGTATCTCTGACCTCATGGCATTCATCCTCTGGGTGGCAGCATCTATCTCTAGTGACCATCATCATGTTTATGAGGTTCTTCTTACCCTCGGCTTCCTTGACACTAGGTCTCATCCACCTTAAGATCTGGTTCCTCATATTATTTGCATATTTTTCTCTTCTATCATACAGGTCAATATTGGAAAAGATCCCATGTTTGGTCCAGTGGCCCTCTATGCTTCTCTGTCTATACTCTCTCCCTACGAATTCTTATCCAGAACAACAGGTGAATATATGGAAACGACATTCTTCTGTCAAAAGTTTGCCTCCAATATTTACTGCCTCATTGAACTCCAGACTTCCACATCTGACAGGATGGATAATATCTCCACTTGGACATCTACAAATGATCTGGTACTTAGAAACTACTCATTTCCACCTGCTCTCCAAAGCAAACTAGTTCAAGTCAATGTCATCTTCATAAATCGGACTTACCATCAGGGCCAGTGCATGTTATTGTACAAGTTCTGCAGAACGCAGTCCACACAGAAATACATGGTGGCCTTCTCAGCTACCCTTAAATTCCCTTATAACCTGCTGGCTGACATATCTCTCAAGTTCTCTGATCATCTCTGCTGCCATTTTAGTTCAAGTTACCACCAACTGCAAGATGGACCAACACAGCAGCCCACAAACTGGCTTCCCACTGACACTTACGCCTGCCTTAAAACCTTTTCCACACAGCAGCATGGATGATTTTAATTATGAATGGTTCCATGCCTTTTTCTCCAGCTCAAAATCCTCCCCTGGTTTCTTGGTACACTCAAAATTAGATCCCAACTTCCAGTGTTGGTGTTCAAGGTCCTCAGGGGCCTGGTCCAGTTGACTCTGCAGCCTCATGCCAGCGCACTGTTCTCACTCATCTGCTCCAGGCATCTTGGCCACTTTCTGTCACCCAGTATAACACAACACATCACCAGATTTTTAAATGCACTCTAGAACTAGCCAAGAAGAGGAAAAATAAAAGCACCATACCTTCATGTTACTGAAATTCTTTTTGTATGTATCCCGTTTCTGGAAGAGGGCAGCGGCAAACAGGGAGACTTCCAGACCCATCTGTGACATGCACTCCGTTTCTCTAAATAATATTAATATCTGAGGATCAAAGTTCACAAACAGTTCCCCTGTGCTAGGAGCCTTCACCAGTAAAGAAGCCTCCAGACCGATGTGAATTCCTTCGATCTGCAGGAAGAAGTCAACATCATTAGTATCAGAAAACTCAGAGCATACACAGAGTGTCTGTCTCAGCCATTTCTGGGAATCAGGCTCATCAAGTGTCCTTGCCTCATGACTGAGCTTCATGAGTTACAGAAAATGAAATCACTCACTTTCAGAAAATAGACTTCAGGTTCATGGTGATATTGCACCATCAAGTCAATAAAATGTTTTATTCACGACCTTCACACTCAATAGATAAGTAGACACTGCAGCAGTGGAGACTTCTCAAAAGCCACTTAGCTCCATGATAACTTTAGTTACATTCCTAAAAGTTTCACAGAGCCTACTGAACTCAGCTTTCAGTTATCTAGAGGTACAGTGAATACAGCTACGGAGATGTGCCTTCCTGAAAATCTACAAAGAAACACAAGTATCGGCAGGGTTTAACTAGATTAACTACTAGATCGCCGAACAAAATGTAAGATTTTGTTTAACAGATGTACTGGTGTTTACCAAAACATTCCAGATCTCACTGCATTTTAAAAAGGAAGAAACTTTTCTAAGTGAAATAATCGGACCCACATGTGTAAACGTCATATTGTCTCCCTAGGGTAAGACCCTGAAGGAGTAAATAAAACCCAAAAGGTACAATAGATAAAGTGAAAAGAAAAAAAATTTCTCAAAAGGAAGGAACAACTGGTATGAGGGAAAGGAGAAAAAGAAAAAAAGAAGGAAGGGCATATCCGGGATAATTGTACCGCAGATGTCTATTGGTTTATTGAAAGGAACCGCTAATGCTTAAAATTTTTTGACCATTTTACACGCTTATATTTGGTAATCTGAACAACTAATTTGAAGATAACAATATGCAATATAACAGCCATTGGTGAATTCCTACCATCTTGTTTAGTGAAGCTCTGTATTGTTTCTAATTTTTTTATCATGTTACATTCTCTGTAATGGTTTGATCAATCTTGCACTCTTACATCTGGTAATCTGAGCAAGTTCACTGAAAATAATAGATGTAATATAACAACCACTGTTAATTCCTATCATTTTGTTTTGAAACCCTAAATCATTTTTATTGTTTTTGTGTTGCTTTGTTTTTGTCTACGTTGTTGTTAGTTTGTTATTTTTTAAATTCTCTTTAAAATAAAAGAGGAAGGGGCTGGGGATATAGCTTAGTGGAATAAGTGCCTGCCTGGCAAGTGCAAAGTCCTGAGTTCAATCCCCAGTACCACCAAATAAATAAATAAAAGAGGAAGAAACCTAATCAATAGAGTCAGCAAAACAATAAAGAGGATTTTCTCATTTAAGAGTTTATAAACTAAATAAAAGGTTATGTTACCTGGTTTAAGACTTTTGTCAAAACAAATAATTTTTTAAATTAATAATTATTTTCTTCCTTTAGCATATTTTAATATGGCACACAATCAATTACCTTGATTGAACCAAGTGATTCATAAAGTACCGATAAATACTACATCCTACAGGCACATCCTTGACAAACATTAGAGGGGCAATTTCGCTGTGTGTGGACAATGGGGACCTCTTACGGAATATCCTTTAGCGGCTCACCTGTTGAAGCCAGGCCCTATGGTAGAGAACCTCAAACTCCAGGAGGACCCTGGCCAGCCTATTGTAACTGCGAATTATAGGCTTCGCTTGAGGTGTCCTCAGCACAGTTGGGTGCTGCTGGAAGAGCTGCATGGGTTGCTGGATTCTGTGGAAGAGCTGTCGGGCCCACAAGATCTTCCCAGCAATGGGAGGTTGGTCTCGAGCCAAAGGAGGATCGTGCTTCTGCTTCATATACAGCTTTGAAATCATATCAATGTCAGCGCCATAGTTCTCGAGGATCAGTTGGTATTTGTCATCAATGCCGAGATTCGGTATCTCCAACCTGATGAAAGCGCAAAACAGGAAAAGTTTAGATTAATGGAAAGTTACTTACTAATCTTATTTAGAAACACTGATTTTAAAACACACACCGATGGAAAAGAATGAGATAGTTCTGTAGCCTATGAAAAGAATCAAAATAATTTCAATTCTTACAGGGTAGGCAAAGCTTTGGGAAGAATTTTTTTTAATTACTTAAATATTAGACAGTATTACTGTGGCAGTCACAGATACTTCAAAGATTAGCATATATGCTATTTGCAGAAATAAAGCAAAGCCTCGATACTTCAAAGAGGTAATCCTTCTAATCCCTTGAAAAAAACTATAACTTTGTGGCTCAGACAGTCAAGAGAGGCTTTTCTTTGATTAGACTATGAAATAATAATAATAGTAGTAGTAATAATAATAATATTATTATTACAATAAATAATAAAATAATAAATAATAATAAAATAATAAATAATAATAAACTATGTTCGTGTTCTCCCAATTTAGAAAATGGAACTTAGAAAATTATTTTTACCTTTCAAATTTTTTTAACATACTTAATGATTGATTTGTGTCTTGAATCTTTTCAAATGTAATATCCATAAACTTCTGTAACTCATTCTAAAATGGAATAAAAGTTGATTATGAACAATAAATCAGCACTGGGAATTTTTTATTTAACAGTGAAAGAAACTAGCTCTCCATGTTCTACAAATATCTAAAATAAGAAACAAAATACAATAGAAAAATGACTGAGCTTAAAAGAAAATTAAACGCCCAGAAGCAAAAACAGAGATCTGAAAGCCAGAGTTGCACCAGACTGGGCTCCATGCATATTAACCAGACACAGGGCCGCCATAGGGCCTGGGGCTCGGTCCCAATGTGGGGAGAGAGCTGTATGGTCCTGACATTCTTGACATATCCTACAGAAATCCGGGAGCCACAAAGTGCTACCCAGAGCCTGCCAAGCGGAATTAAGTGACTGCAAGTCTGGAAAGCTGCAGCGAGGTGTGCCACCTGCTCAGAGCCTGAATGGTGAGGAAAAAATTACCCTAGAACAAGTTCCCAGGCATTTTGTCAAGAACCAAATGGTAAACACCTTCAGCTTGGTGCGGCAAAGGTCTCCGTCACAGCTACTCACCTCCACCCTGCAGTATAAGCCACCAGGGCAGAACTTGGACCTCAGTGTCATTTGCTGATCCCTCCCTGTCCTAGAGCAACTGAAGCCCTCCACGTCCCACATGGAGACGAAGGGCATACGTCGACATTCCACACTACATGAAAAGGATCACCCAGGAAACTAACAGAAAAGCTAGTCTGGAAATGGAAAGCCATGAGGCCAGCAGCAGAAGCAATACAAAGCCACGCTGTAGAAATGCTTCGAAAGCCACCAGATTTGCCCAGGAACTATGTAAGTAACTCCAAAAGTAAGGCCAGGGGAGACTTCGAAAACCACATGAACAAAGGACCCTGAGAAAGAAGCAGTAGGATGCACAAAGAGAAGCACGTCTCAGGTCCTAGGGATGATGGAACAGTCTGAAAGAGACTAGAAAATTTGTTCAAGAGTAAAGAAGAAACAAATAATATAAAACAGAAAGAACTCAGACTTTAGAAAACAAAACTTAAATACAGAAAAGAGAAAATTATTGCAATCGATGTACAAAGGAAACAAATCGCATATACTTGAGAATAAAATTAGGAAACTGCAAGAGAGTTCTAAAAGAAATCACTGAACATGTGAAGAAATTTTTTAAAAGGAAAATACAGGAAATGAGGTACAACAGAAATGGACGTTTTTTAGAAAAGTAAGGGCTAACAAACATCTATTGGAAGTCCTGGGTAAAGGACCTAATGTACAAAAATGGGCTATCAAAACCTGTGGTGAGTGCTGCTGCTGAGGACCATCTAGGTAGGGATCTTCATCAGAACAGTGGCCCATGCAACACTAAGAAGGTGTAACAGGTTTCAGCTTGTTCAGTACAGTCGGCTGTGAGTTACAGATGAGTGAAGGTGTGTTTTACATGTACTATAAATCATGACACATGAGCAACATGTTAACATATTTCATTTCAAACTACAAAGTACTAATGAAACATAAGTTGTTAAAAATTAGTTTATGAGAGATGAAACTTGGGCCAATAGTTATGATCTTAAAGCAAAACTTAGGGTTCTCAATGGAAATCATCCAATTCTTGTACCAAAAAAAGTGTGTCAAACAAGATTGAATGCCAAGGTAGTGCTGACTTTGGTTTTGACCTTGATGGAACCGTATGAGCTGAACTTGAACCCAGGACCACTACAGTGAACTCTAAATATTATTAGCACTTATTAGAACATTTAAGAAATGACTTGCAAGATGGCAACCAGGTAGGAAACAGAGGAGGATTCTCTTGGAAAAATACCACCTAGACTAAGAAATACAGCAATACGAGAAGGGCAAGAAGGAGAAAGGTGGGCAACTTGAACCCAGGAAAGATCTGAAATGGGAACTGAAACCTTCGGAAAGTCTAAGCAAGACCTTTCCTGGCTGAAAGGAACGGAGGACCTCCATGGCACAGTTGGAGGGAGGCAAAACGGAGATACCACAGCTCGGAACACACGTCCTCATCCCACGCCCGAATTCCAGCACTCGCAGCTTCAGTTTCGGAGACCTACACTCATGGAAACCTCCCCACTCGGCCAGGGGAGAGCGGAGTTCCGAGAGATGGTCAAGGAGTGGAGAGGAGAGTGTGTGCCCGGAAAAAGAGACAATGGCGGACGGGAGCAGCTGTCGAATACAGGGAGAGGACAAGAAATTACAACACCCACGGAAACAGAAACCCGAAAATGCAGCAATCTTCCTAACCGGCGCCTGGAAACAGGAAAAAAAAAAAAAAAAAGAAATGACTTGCATAGACAATAGCCTGAAAAATGGGCAAATGGTTTCACACTCCTTCATGACAATGCTCCCTGCCACATACAACTCTAGTAGGGCAATTTCTGTCAAATAAAAACATTATGGTACAGCTTATCCATCTCATTGACTGGATCTGGCCCCAGGTGATTTCTGGCTCTTCCCCCAAACCAAAATGACCATGAAAAGTAAATGCTTTGAGTCCATTCAGGACACCAAGGCAGTCACAATAGTGCAGCTAAAGATTCACGAAAGAGCCCTGCTTCAGAAAGTGGCCCAGTGTGTTCAAAGCCAGGGGTAATATTCTGAGGGGCATCAAAGGCAATGTGCCTTTTAGTGTAATAATTCTTTTTATTTAGACATCCACCATATTTGTTCGTCACACCACTATTTCAAATAATAACAGAATTTTCCACCATTTAAAAAAAACGTTAATCATCAATGCACGAAGCACAACATAATCCTAAACAAGATAATTTAAAAAAAAAAAAAAACACCCCTCAAATTCAGACAGAGATGTCAAAGAAGAAGAGAATGATGATATTAAAAGCAACGAGAAGGCTGGAAATTTAGCTCAGCGGCCCAGCGCCTGCCTGGCAAGCGTGAGGTCCTGAGTTTGATTCCAGATGCCTAAATAAATAAATAACACAATGAGAGAGGGGATAAACCAAAATATCCATAAAGAAATAATTCATAGATGACATATACCTCATGGGGACAATAGATGTCAAAAGTCAATTTAAAAATAAAAAAGATTTTCTAATTACGAATAGAAAACAACTTTGAAACTAAACTTACACACTAGCATTGAATTTCAAAAGCAACTTTTAGGTGTCTGTGGGCCCAGGTGGGAATCATTTACTATTAGTGGACTGTTAAGAAAATTACCCCTGGAGGACATATTTCTTTAAGAGAAATGAGAGGAAAGAGATGGCAAGAGGCAACAGAACAGAAATAGGGAAATTCATTACCGAGTTGTGAAGTCTAAATAACTAACAATAACAATAGCAAGAACCTTGGAAAGCTTTAAAGCAAAGCAAAACTAAAATGCAAGATAGCAATAGCATGGAAATCGGAGGTAGATACAAATAACAATGAATTTTGAACTTTCTTAACTGGTTGTAGTGGCGCATGCCTATAATCCCAGCATGTGGGAGGCTAAGGCAGGAAGATCATTGTGAGTTCGAGGCCAGCCTGTGCTACCAAGTGAGTTCAAGACCAGCCTGGACCTCACAGTGAGACTCTGTCTCAAAAACATCAAAACAAAAAATTTAAACTTTCTTAAGCCAAGCATATGTTTAATCCACTAGAAATACAGACACTATTGCTTCCAACCAATGCAAAAGAAATAAAGAGAACAACAAAAAGTTAAGAAAATATAGGAAGGAAGCTATTTTGAGAAAACATGCTTAAAACATAATTACAAAATAGAAGCAAGTAAAAGGAAAGAAAAAATATTTGGGGCAATGCTAAAGGAAAGTTGAAGTAGCAAGATGAATAAGGCACAAAACTGACTACAGGGCAAAGGACACCACTGAGGGTAAACATGCTCAGTGTTTATTGGCAAAGCGAATAGCTCCCCTGGAAAGTGTACCATTTGAGCCTATAATTATCTAGCCAATTGAATCAAGATATAAAAAATATACTTGACTTAGCCACAGATTCTTAGAACCGATAGTTCAAATAGAGCAAACAAATGTTTAGTAAATCCGTACACCTATTTGTAGGAGTCGGCCCTGAAAATAAGTATATGAACCGATTTGTACCTAAGCTGTAGATGTGGCCTGTCCTGAAGGGTCAGCTCAGGACTCTGCAGATGGAGCAAGGCCCCACTTTGGGGCAGGCCTAGCCTTACAGCTGCAGGAGGCAGGCACATTTCCTGTGTTGTTCCCAAGCCTATCAACTCAAGCTTAAGAGCCCAGTTCCCAACACTGTTAACAAGGGTAACATGTACTTTCCTCAAACTATCTTTTGGACTTCTCTAAGGACACCTTCGTTCCCTTTAAACACATGACACAAAATATTCCCTTAATAAAGAGAGTAGTCATCAGCCCTCTCCTCCTGTCACCAGTCTTTCATCCTGTGTGGTGAGGCACTGGAGATCGAAACTACACGATTACCATGGCCAAAATCCAGAAAACTGGAGATTTGTGGCAACAGGAACTGTATTCTTATTCACTACTGGTGAAAGTGCAAAATGGCACTGCCACATAGGAGGATAGTGTAGTGGTTTCCCAGGAAACTGGAAGTATTTATCCTGTATGATCCAGCAATCATGTTCCTTGATATTTACCTAAAGGAGAAAAAAGCTCATATCCACACGAAACCCTGCATGCTGCGTTTATAATTGCTGAAACTTGAAAGGAACTATGGCAGCTTTCAGTCAGTGAGTGGATAAAGCAGCTGCGGTGCTCCCAGCTAGATGATAGAATATTTAGTGATACGAAAAAGACATGAGCTACTAAGCCACACAAAGACATAGAAGAAATGTAAATACGCATTACTGAGTAAATGAGGTCCATCTGAAAAGGATGCATGTGTACACTGCCAGCTCTGTGAATTCTGTTGCAGAACCCGGTACAGAACCGTACAGAAGGCTCTGCGCCAAGGAGTAGGATGGCAACCAACTTCATTACACCAGCGGGCTGACGGGGACCGCTCCCAGAGCATCAGACCCGAGCAGGCTTTGGAACTGGCCTACATAGGTTTTGCAAGCAAGAAGTACAGAAGGTTGAAAGCATGGTGAATTTCTAATGGCTAGTGCTCCTTGCACCTCTCCTTGCCTGACAGACAATCCTTGAAGTGAGTGAGTAGTAGTGTCAATCATCTCTAGTTTGCAGCTCGAGCAGCAAGTCAAGGCTGACTGAGTTTAACTGTTGAGCTATGTGGTGGGCTGGATGATCATGTTCTGTCCTAATATGGTATCATTATCTTTTTTGGTACCAAGAATGGAACTCAGGACCTTGTGCTTACTAGGCGGGTGTTTGTGACACTGAGCTATATATCTGGCCCTTATGATATCATATTATTAGTTGATTTTTTAAAATTTCCATTGCAACTCTGGAATAGACAGAACTATGAGGACAGTAAAAAGATCAGTGGTTGTCTGGAGTCCAGATATTAAAAACATAGTGGTAAAAAAAAAAAACATAGTGGTAGCCAGAGGAGGGAGGCATGAATTTTTAGGCACAGAGAATTTTTAGGATGGTGAAAATATTTTGCATGACACTAGAAGGGTAGCTACATATTACTGTACATTCACCCACAGCAATAGAATGGACACCACCAACAGCGACCCCAGTGCAGACTGCGGACTTTGGATGATAAAGATGTGTTTCTGTAGGTCCATCAGTTATACAGAATGTGTCACTCTGAGACGGGATGTTATTCACGAAGGAGGTAATGCGTTTAAGGAAGGGCTAGAGTCAGGGAGTCTGTGGTAAATCTCTGTGCCTTCCCTTCAACTTTTCTGACAGCCTAAAGCTGCTCTAAAAGAGCTAATTTTTAAATGACTTAATAAAGATATAAAACATTTAATAACCCAACTGAAAGCCTAACATGATGACATAAAGAGAACCCAAACCCCAATGGAAACATTACTCCCGTCAAGCACACATAGAACATTTGCACAATTTAGCTATGAACTCTATACCACAGAGGATGACTCAGTAACACCAAAAAACTAATATACTGTATTCTACATTCCCACACCCAAATATAATAAAAATTTAAGTCAATAGTAATATGAGTTCAGCTGGGCTCAGGAATAGAGCAGTTGCCTAGCACATGGGAACTCCAGACACATCCCTAGCACCACAGAGAATTTTTCTTTAAATGAGAGACCATCAACTATAATAGCAAACAAGCTAAATTTATTCTCTTAACTGATACCTGAGTAAAATAACAAATCATAATGAAAGTATGTGGGATTATAAACTGAATGACAGCATATGCCCTGCGCATTAAAATTTGTGGGGACAGCAATAGCAGGAAGCATGATCCTTAATATAAAGATACAGAGTTTCATGCACCTATTAAAAAGTGAGAAAGAAACTCAAATGAATCATCAAAACAGTCAACTGAGAAGAGGCAAAAACACAACAGACTAAATCCAAAGAAGAGAGAAAAAATTTTTAACAAAATGCAATAAAATTAAAAACAAAGAAATCAGGGAGAAGATTAACAACTTTAAAGCTGCTTCCTTACAAGAAAAGAGAATACTAACAAACCTTTGGTTAAGACTGACCAAGAGAGAGGGAGGCAAATTCACACTCAAATTATCTGCCAAATGAAAGTCCGGTAAAGTGAGATGAATCAAAAATTACATTTGTTTAAAAGGCATTAAGGACAAAGTGTACTACAAAAGTTAGGACTTAGAAAAAAAAAAAAAAGTTAGGACTTAGATATCAAAGTTTAAAGAAATACCTCTTTTAGGGGTTTATATAAATGCTAATAATGCCACATAGTTTCATTAGGAACTACAGTAATTATATAGACTGTAATGCCAATACAACAGAACATGATTATCATTAGTATTTGCACTGCAACTAAAATGGTACCTGTAGCTACAATCCCTGTATGTATTTCGATTTAAATATCATCCTCTATACATAATACTCACAATAGATTTGAGATGACAGATAACAAACAGAAAAACTCTTCTCCTGCCTTCAGGGAACTTCTGCTGGGTGTGGGACTGGGTGAGGAGGAGCATATTATCTGTCAATAAAGGTGGAAGGGCACCACTTTCTTAAAGCCTTCAAAGCTATTTTCCAAAATGTTCTTTCTGGCTTCTCCTGAGAACCTCACACATCTTACAGTATGGTAGAATTTTGTCCATCCCCCCAAATAACTGCACAAAAACTAAGTACAATTTACTCTTTGTTCAACTCAAGATTCAGTGCAGAGTTATAATTGAAATCTGAATTTAGTTAATTAAAATTTTTAAAGTGTCTTTTATTATTTTCTATTTCATGCTTCAAGGTAAAGTCCCAATTAATTCCTCGTTTTTCCTCAACTGAGCAGACAGAAGTTTGGAGTCTGTGCAGTTAAAGTAACCACTAACAGACCACTAATGTAGTATTAAAATGAGAAAACCAGTCTGATATGCAGTAAGAATTAGTACTGAAATAGGCTCAGTTCCAGCTAAGGTTAGGTCAGAAGGGATTTAGCAAGACAAGCAGGAGCAGAATTCAGGTCCCACTGGAAACACCAGCATCTGAGAAGATGGAGCTATCCAGGGGCAAGCATTCCCTGCCCACTCAGCAAAGCCCAAAGTTGGAGGAGCTCCAGTCCAATTACAATATGGCACTGACTAAATCCTTCCCACTATTTCTACTGAGAGTATACTTTATGTATTTATTTATGTGTTTATTTATTCTATTTTAAAGAGAAAAAACAATGTGTGTGTGTATATATTTCCCCTCCTTTTTTCTCCTTTCCTCATCCCAGCAGTTCCCTCCTTTAAAAAAAAAGATAAACATAACAATGAAACCGAGTTTCAAAACAGGCTATTAGGGCAGCTACAGCACACAGTGCATTGTTGTCTTCCCAGTAGTAATTCAGAACGGAAGATCTAAGCAACGTGTCTTGTCTATACAATATTAGCACAAAACTATTTCTTTTTAATGAACTAAGAGAAACTAGCTGTGTAACAATCTTAACTATCTTGAATATGCATGTTTTTCCTTTTTTATTTTTATTAGTATGTTTGCAGCATAAAGTGATTACATCTATCATGGGGAGTCTGGACATGTACACAACACACAGTAATGCTTCTTACTTCCCCTTTCCTCCCCTCTCCTCCCCCTCCCTCCATCTCTGAATCTCTTTCTCATTTGCAAAAGGTCTCTCTCACTCTTTGCGATTATCTATCTTTTATTTTCCACTTTGATTTACTTAAGTTTTTTTTAAATAATGGTATTTCTTTTGCAAAGGTAACATCTAAGGATCAGAAAATTTCCCTAAATTGAAAAACTGTTTAGTGAATATCTGAATGTTTCCCTACAGAGAGAATTTCTATGCATAAACTGCAGAACTGCAGTGGTTATAACCCTTCCACCTCTGCCTCACAGATGTTAGTAAATCTTTACCAAGCCCAAACACTTGTGCCCGTTCTTCCTTGCTTTTCCACTACACAATTTCCCAAAGACCTAGGCTAAGATTTCTATGAACTTAGAAAACCTTGAATTAGTTTCCTTTTGTCTCTGAGCCTGTGGTCCATTCTAAGACTGGTAAGAAGAGCGTACAGTATTGGGGGAACAGGCAGTGGGATGCGCAAACTAGGGTTCCCATTACTTCCGAGGTCTCCGCTCCTGCACATCTTCCTTTCGCTCAGTTTGGCCCCCTCCACAGTCCATCCTTTACTGTGCAGTTTCTTCTTCCTCTGGCTGGAATCTGGGTTTCCAGCCTTTCAACACCGCATCTGTGGGGCTCAAGCACACTGCACCTTTGTGACCTGTTCGCACCAGCAGGAAGCCTAGTCCGGACGGTACTGTGGGCCCTGATCCACTTAGGAGTAGTGCTCCCGTCACAATCATGGTCCAAACCCCTCCCGGACCCCCAAGCCCCCAAATCTCACTTGAGATGCCACAGTTGTGGAGCCTCTCCACACCTTGTCCCCAAGTCTCGTCACATCCACTCAGTGCATCCAGAATCCTGCGGGCCAGTACTTTGCCTCAGCTTCACGGCGATAGGAAATTTAAAGGAGAGAATACAGAATGATAACTTAAAAGAAAGAGAATAGGGAAAGGGGCAAAGAAGTCAAAGGAAAAACTAGTCGGCAAATCAAATTCAGAAGTGGGCTGTCTGGGGGATAGAAGACAAGGCGAGCAAGTGCTAACCTGAGGAGAAGAAAAGAGAAACGGCCTTCAAAGCCAAGCTGTAGAACATGATAAAATAATATTTTCAGCACTACAAGAAGTGTGCAAAGGCTTGACAGGGTCTCAGTAAGCTACTAAATTGCCAAAATTGAACTCAAATGTGTGATCCTGCCTCAGCATCCCAGGCTGTGGGGCTCACAGGGATTACAGGTGTGCACTATCACACCCGACCAACGCAGACCCCTTCCGGGCATCGAGCGCAGCCCCCTCCATGTCCTAACCCCAGTCACGCGGATATGGGTTATTTGCTTTTCTCAGTCCACTCCCTATCTTGGGGGCTGCAGGAACAACGATCGGGCCCAGGCACACTTTGCAGGTCTGTCCTCCCTTTAAGTTTCTGTACAACTTGAACTATGTTTTCTTATCTTTGAATCTTCACTCCTGGCACATTGTCAGCGGACTGTTTTTATAACTCATCATTTGAGCCCTTATTTGCCCTTTTGTGTGCTACATTCACTCCCCTGCTCTAACCTGCTCACATTTCAAACCTATCACTGCTTTCTGTCTGACTGTGAGCTTTGAGGGCAAACCTGCTTAATTTATTTCAGCATGCAGAGCCACAGCCCAGAAGCCTAATACATCACTGCTGTACAGTAAACGCTTATTCCATTACAGTGAAGAGAGGGGCTTCAAAACCACAAAGGGTGCTGGAATCACCAGGTTTGGGGCCTCTGTGGCCCTGTCTTTGCGATCTCCCACGCATCCCCCAATCTGCTTCAGCTACCTCTGATTGTAATCATTGCTATAAAGTAACAAAGAAATGGGAAAAAATGTCCCCATTCTAATGAAGCTACAATGTTTCAACAGAAGATGAAAGTTAACTTTCTAAGAACTAAAGACAAACAGAAGTCTGTGATTACAGATCATTATCCAAAGCTATATTTATGACACTTTAATCCATGGGGGAAAAGCGTTTAATTATTCATCTGAAATCACAAAATGCAGGCTGAGGTTGCTATCGGTCACCTCTATGATGAAAATGCCTCTCCCTTATGAATGGGTAATGATTAGCAGCATTACACAGAAAGGAAAAAAATAAACCTGAAGTCACCCAGTGGAATTTTATTATACAACCTACATGAAGGTCATTAGTCTGCTTGCAAAATGCTTCATAATCCTGGTCAAAATCCATTTTCTTCTGGTCTAAGAAGTTATACTCCTTTTTCTTTATGATTGTAATGATGTTCTGAAATATGAAACAAATAAGATAAATCTCAATGTTCTTGCATTACTTAACTAAATCTGATGCCTAAATTCAGAATTCATACGATCATTCCCAAAATATCTGTTTAAAAGGATGCTTCTTTCTTTATTTAGTGCTTAGTGCTTTTTATTTTAAAGACAGTATAATGTTGCCACCCTGCATTCAAAACAGGAAACATTTTCATGATGTTTTATATAGTTTGCGAGAAAACATAAAGTAAGAATTGTTCACAGTTGAATACTTGGAAGGTATTTTCCCTAACAGTTTCTGGTTAATCCTATCTGAAATTATTTTTTAAAAATAAAATAAATAAATAAATAAAAGGCTCAGAGCAGACCTAACTAAAACATTTTTTGTTCAGGTGTTAAAGCATCTCAGAAAATAAATAACAAAACATAAACAACATAGGAAGAAAATGACTACGTTACAATAGATGCACAATGACCTTCCAAACCTCAAGCGTCTTAAATATAATATCAAACCACAATCTACCACTTAAAAACTCTCGGATTAATTGCTTCCTTCTTCCCTATAAGGCTACAGACTGTGACTATGAAAATACGAATTAGGCAATTCATCTCCTTGCAAACACTATTATCAGAAGTTTTGTTTGCTCTGAACAATGAGCTATAATGCTGTGTGAGGATTTCTAACTAGGCACTAAGCAATTCTCAAACTCAGGTGCCCACACTACCGATAAAAGTGCATCATTTGTATTAAGAATATTGGGCCTCCTTCTGCAATTTCCTCTTCAAAGTCATTCCCATTTAAACATCCACTCAAGCCTCTCAATAGACACAAGTGTATAAACTGCATAACTTCTTGAATCAAGTTTACTAGTTAAAATAACCCGCTCCTTTGGGTTATACAACTACAAAGTTAGTTATACAGATTATCTATGCGTATATTACATTAAAATGTCTAAAAGAAGTATAGAAAAGCTACATTTTAATGCAGTAATTTAAAACATTTAGGAACCAGAGAAAACATTGCTCTGTGACTAGTCACTTAAGAGTATTAAGTTAAATAAATGAAATTATTAATTGTCACCTTTAAAAAACCTAATCAAACTCAATATACTCAATCACTTACTGGACAATCATGTATTGCACGCCTATTATGTGCCAACAAACTTTGCAGGTACAAGAATGACCAAAACAGACAAACCTCTCCGACCTTGGGTAGTTACACATTTAGTGGAGACAGGGTTTCAGGATATATGTAAATCACAAATGAATGAAGGTGATCATTTCTGCCCATGGTAAATGGGTAATGTGATGTAAAACCAAGGTTGAGGAAATCTTCACTGGGAGAGTTGTCTCCATCAACCTGTCTGTGCGGTAACCTGGAGGTAGCACCTCTGCATCAGGGTGGAAGCTCAGAGGCAGCACTGGGGTGGGGGCTCTGTGAGCCCTCGGGGGACTGAACTTGCCTTTCTGAACCTGAGGACCACCCAGTGAAGGAAGAACAGCACCGGGCTAGGGTGGAAGGACCGCCAAGAAAGATCACGAAGTTCATTTCCTTGACACCTTCTCAGCCTCTCGAATTGGCATTGCACAGGGAAACTCTCCTTGTACTTTCGTGGGCCATATGCCTGCTGTCTCACTGCTGTCTGCGGCATCCATTTTAATGGGTATTTTGCTTTAAATTTTCAGAGCAATTTCCCAGTATTTTTTATCAGGTTAGAAAAGACTTCTTATCTGCCTTCAGTTGTACAGTTCAACTTTTTGTTAAAAAATAACCTTTGAAATATGTCCCAATGTCAATTTTTCATTAAAAATAAAAAATAATTCATATAAGATTCCAAACTGAAAAAATAAAAGAATACATTCTGTCTTGGAAAACTGTCACTTTCAAACCAGTTTATCCACCTTGAAGACGACACGCAGCACATTTATTGTTTCCTGTTATGTAAAATTTTGTCTTTTTCTCTCCCAAAACCTCATGTACTCAGGAAATAAAAAAAGATTCTCTATATTGGCCTAAACTGTTAGAGTACAAAAAATAACATGCGGCAGTAAATTATATGATCCTTTTCATATTCAAATAGAAAAATAATTCAAATTCTAGTATCACTGTTTCCAAACAAGAAAGAAATTGACTATATCCACATTAAGAAGCATTGTTTGTATGCTTTGTTTGAAGACTTTTTAAAGTCTTCAAGAAAGGGTAGCTGGGACAATTGTACTGCTGATTTCCACTGGTCTGTTGAAAGGAACAGTGGACACTTAAAAAATGTTTCCTTCTTTTTAATTTTTCTGACCAATTTTGCATACTTCTATCTGGTCATCTGAACAACTAATTTGAAGACAGCAATATGCAATATAACAGCCATTGTTGAATTCCTACCATCTTATTTAGTGAAGCTCTGTGTCATTTCTATTGCTTTTCTATTTTTTATTCCCCTTAAAATTTTTTTTAAAAATTTAAATAAAGTCTTCAGAATATTATTAGATCACTGTACTCACTTTCAAATTAAGGTTCATCACACAGTTTATCAATGCATAAAGCAGAGAACAGTCAAGATAATTCGGAACATTAAAGCTACAGTAAAATCTGTCCCTTTACATGTTTTAACATGTACAAACAGAATGCTTAAACGTGTGATGGACTATCACTCGGGGGTCATCTAGTGCCTGACACATTGTCTGTTGTTCATTAGATACTTCTTCCTTAAACAAATGAAATAATAACTTGTATTTAAATTTTTTCCTGGGCTACTACTGAAAATTTTTTTCTGGTTGGTCTTAAACTATTAGAAAGTCTTACTTATAACCACATACTTAAAAAGAATTCAATTAGCACCATGAGGCAGTTCTCAAATAAATCAAATTTTCCTATTGTTAAAGGGTCATGAGATTGTATTTTACATTATAAACTGATGATTTGAATCATTCATAACATTATTTGCATAAAATATGACAGTTGTTATAGAAAATAGAAGCAAATAGAGTTTTAAAGTATAATACCTGGTATTTAGCGACCATATCTTCCAGTCCTTCAATTTTAGAATCCTGTAAGACGGAGTATGTTTTGAGGGTGGTGAAGATGTCCATTATCTTGGCAAGGCGTCGGTGGAAAGTTTCAAATTTGCCAAAAATATACATCTCACTAAAGTCAAATTGTTTTTCACTTGGATTTTGTCTGAGTCTTTGTTTCATCCTGTGAAAGCAGTGCTGATATTCCTTAAAATCAAAAGCCAAGAATAAGAAGAAAATATAGGGGCCTGAGGCTGCGGTTCAGTGGTAGAACAACTCGCTAATGTGCACAGGGCCCTGGGCTCAGTGTAGGTTCTGCACCAAAGAAGGAGAGGGGAGGGACGGAAGGGAAAGGAAAGAGAGAGAAGAAGGGAAGGAGGAAGAAGGGGGTAGAGGAAAATAAAGGTAATTCTATCTTCTTAGATAAAGGTGACAACAAATTAGGATGAAAATGCAAAACTTCACATACTCATGGATTCGCGTGAACTTATCAATTAGCCTGGAATCTCACTTTTCAATACAGCAAATGCTTAATTATTTGTGCAACTCAAAGCCATGGCTTGCCTTCCTTGGTCCCACTGTCCAGTGACAGCATCACTGTTGATGTCCCCACTGGTCTACAGGACGTTTAAGGAAGACTGTCTCACCTTAGTCATCTTTGCATCTCCAGAACGTCGCACAGTGTTGGGAAATAGCAGGGCCCCAACAAGGGTAGGAAAAGGGAATAAATTTTCTAGAAAGGTTTATTAACACTCAATTTTCTTAACAGTAAAGAATTACTGTTCTTTTCATCAGCCAATAATATAATTGCAAATGACTTAAGATGGTCTCAGCAAAATAATAATAACAATAAAAACTTAAATGTAATATTAAGCTAACTATTACCTCCTTAAGTTTAATTGCAGACAATATTTTTTCCAAAACAACATCCTGTGGCTGGTCCCAGATGGACGCGGTTCCATTGTTGGTAATATAGGCTTTACATGCAGATATCATCTGATTTGTCACCTGAAATTTTCCAATAAAATGGTGTTAATTACATAAAACAGCCATGGGTTGTAAATCAGTGTAGAAGGGCCTCAACTCTTCTCCCTTTCAGAATTCACTACCTGTGAACTTGAGCTTTGGGTTTTATTTTCTCCTCACAATTACATCACACACTGGCCCTTTAATACTGGCAAAATTATCTGAAAAATCAAAAATTAGGGCCATCGTCTTTATTCAGAATGAAGGTCTTTAACAACCAATAGATTTACTTCCCTGCCTAACAACTGAAGAGACCTTCCCCCCTCCAAAAGTCCCTGCTCTAGTCGAAGTCACAGATTACAAACAGCATGTAAAGTGCACTTGGCCTGAGTATCTCACACTACCATGACCTGCAGTGAAAATGTCAAAAGATCACAGAGAGACAAATACAGCTAATTTATAAAACCACTCACATCTTATTCACCCCTCAGAGTTCTAAAAAAAAAAAACTTTGAAACTGTCTTGATTTGTTTTTAAATATTGCAGAGGCAAAATGAAGTATCTGTACTGCATGCTTAGGACGATACAGTGCCTGGGGATTGCAAGGAAGAAAGGAAGGAAACAAACGTTAGTCCAGGGCTGCCTGGGCGCCACACCCAAGGGGGGTTAGTACAGTTCGCACCCTTCTGTAAGTACTTGAAAAAGTAGTTTTGACAAAAGATCTTTTATAATTAAACAAAGGAGCCAGACATGGCAGCTAACACCTGTAATCCCAGCACTTGGAAGGAGGAGAATGACCACGAGTTTAAGGCCAGCCTGAGCTAGATAGTAGGTTCAAGGCCATCCTGGAATACATAGCAAAACCCTCTCAAAAAACCACCAACAACAACAACAACACTAATAATAATAATTAGATAAAAGGTATTTTCACAATTTAATCCTAAACCAAGTCTTGCAAATAATATGCATGAGATTTAGATTCATGATGGAAACAGACTTTTGAGTCTCATTTGCTCAGGGACTAGGCAATATTGAAGTTTGTGTGTCTGATTTATTTCACTTAACCTTATGGTTTGCAGGTGTATCCATTTTCCTCCCAGAGGGAACCTTCCCTCTGATCCTAACATGCAGTTTTAAGTGTGAAGAAGTTGGGAAGAATCTTGCAGACAGGCCTCCTTTGTACCTGGGCTGCCTACAGGAGAGCAGAGGGACAGGCTTCTGCGTAAGGCGGACTTTCTCCCCTGAAGAACTATGCCTCACGCCCCATGAGCATTTAGGACACAAGCTTTGATGAGTCAAAAACTCTCCTATATTAATACAGAAATAAAACTGGAAATCCTCCCTTGATAAAGAAAAAGTCCTTTACTTCTTAGAGACTGTTCAAAGGAGGCATAGCAGGGATGTCTATCAGGAATTCTCACCAGTCATAAGGTTTAAACATCATCACCCTTTTAGCAGAGTCATTATAACTGTTTTATAGATTACTGGAACATTGCAAGTGGCTTTTATTACCATAATTACTGTTTAACTAACAACAAGAAAAAAACCATAGCAGCCAGTAAGTGTGGAAGAGTGGCATATAAAATATGAAACAAGAGACAGTCAGTTAAATATAATTTTTCTTAATTAAAATTCACCCAGTAGGAATAAATCATGGGCTAAGTAACAGGGAAAGATGTTCCAAAAAGAATATTTTTGTTCGTATTATGTAACAAAGTCTTATCATAATAATTACTTTTGAAATAATGCTTTATTTGCTAGAATTCACCTCTCACATTAATTTTATCTCTATTGATAGACTGAACCTTATTTAAATTGTAAAACACACGGACACTAAGTTGGGCCAATTTTTAATTATCAAATTATTGGGTAATTTCTAACTATCAAAATATCGAGCACTGGCAATAAAATATGTGAGCACGGACTTGATACCAGGCACTCACCTTTACAAAGAGAGACGTGACCCTCTCTGAGGTGTTATAGTAATGAGAGATACTGTAGATCATTTTAATTGCACTTATAAGTGTAGGAATCGCATCAATCATGGATGTCTGGAAGATATCACAAAAGCTTTCAGGAAAAAATAACGCAGCAAAATTCTAATTAGAACATCTAATCGTTCCATCTTTTGAACTAGCTAATATTTAATTTTATTCTACCTTCTTTTAGATTTTTTTTATTAGTACAAGTTTGCAGTATTATAACATCTACATCCTTTGTGTGGAGTTGGCTCACTACAGAACACATTTCAGTTCCTTTATTCACCCGCTTGCCCGCACTCCCCTCCCCCTCTATCTTGAGCCCCTCCCATCTGAGAAAGACCCATCTCCCTCCCTACTTCCTAGTCCCTCTCTTATTTTATTCTTTATTATAATTGTGGTTTCTCACGTGAGGAAACCAGGCAATATTGAAGTTTGTGTGTCTGATTTATTTCACTTAACATTATGGTTTCCAGGTGCATCCATTTTCCTTCCAGCAATCTTCCCTAACAACAGAGCAGTACTCCACTGTGTATAAAGACCACATTTTTCATCCATTCATCTACTGAGGAGTACACGCCACCTTCAAGGCTCCGCTATCATGACCTGTGCTGCTGTCCACGTGGTTGTGCATGGGTCACTGTAATAGGCCATCTTTAACTCTTTATAATGTCTAATATTCTCTTAATTAAAATTTGAGGTTTCCATTTAAATTTTTAATGTTATCTAAGATTTATATGACTATATTGGCAATAATTTTATTTTTATAAGTCATCAAATTTTATTTCAACGCAAAAAACATTAGGCTGCTGTTAACAACAAGGAGATTCTGTTAACAATGAATTTTGTAATAAATGAAAGCAAGCACTTCCTAAAGCAAAAAGATTTTTTAAATGCCAGCCAATGAGTTTTCCCACAGTTTGGGGGATGTAACCCAGGATGTCAACTGCAGTATTTAATAAGAAGTGTAACATACAATATATTTTTAAAATGTAACATCTCAAGAATATTTTCAATCGTAGATAAGGTGATAGTTAGAGAAGAGCATGGAAGTAGATACAGAGATGTGTGTTTCCTTGAGAATATAAAAGAAATGTCTAAGATCTTTCCAATAGACTGTCATATCTCTGAACCAAAACTCAACTCTAAACTCAGCTAGTGCAGAAGGGACCACAGTAACCTGAAGAAGTAGAACTCTTAACTCACAGGATCATTGCTGTACAACGGGTCACAGCATTTCTCAAGTGTGTACAAATATTTGACATTGTCCTTTGCTTCATTAGCAGCATCAGTGATTCGAATATCCGTCTCCCGCCAAGTCTAAGCACAACGGAGGAAAGCAATTTTAATGCAGTTCATAACAGAGGAACTTTCCATAGAAGAGCTGCTAAGAGTCACTGCCAGTCCCTCGGGCCTAACTTTCCATCTCCTCTGTGCATAGTGCATGAAACTGAATCCCAGGAGGTGAGGGACATTGCTGTGCTGAAGAGCCATTTGGTAAATGTTTAGAGGCCTCTCCTCCAGACACTGTCTTGTAAAATCTATTCTATTACTAGCACAGAGCACCATAGGGGCAGCACTGCCTATAAGCCCACACCTCCTCCCTCCTCTGGCAGCTGGACCCACTTGTATATCTTACAATCATTTTCTACCATCTCTTTATAACCCAAGCTCCCTTTCCTTCAACCTTGTGCTTCTGTCCGCCATCTCTGGAGCAATTTTCTATTAACCATTTACCAGGTCTGTACTTTGGACCACAAACTTAAAAATGGAAGATGTCCAAATAAAAGGAAATAAGAAAAGAATGAGAATTAGGAATCTTGAGGAGGATTAATGGCAGTGTATCTTCTACTGTAATTTTTTTAATTTAAATACCACATGTTTTGGTCATACCTCATATATGTTATTTTCAGCTGCTAAGTTTTGGAGTAATTTGTTTTGTAGCATAAAACTAATATACTAGGACTGAAAAAATAAACATAGATGTGCTAAGTTTTCATTATTATTTCATCTAACTGGTCTAATTCATACATACATATACACATACATACATACACATATGCGTTTATCTTAATTACATGCCATGCCCTTTGATAAAACATATATGTACATATACAGCAGCCAACAAATGTCTTTCATTCAAAGACATTTGATTATTAATATTACAGGATATCCCAAATTATATAAGAGCAATATTATTGATTTTTAAAAGTTTTCATGCAGGTAAAATAACATGTTCCTAATTGCTCTATGAAATCATGCACAGAGAATTGTCACTCTCATTTCATAAGGCTCAGCCAATGAAAAGGTTGACTACCTTCAAAACCTTGGATCTGGCGGCCGCTAGCACAGCCAACACATCCCTCACATCAGGGCTTTTCAATTGATCCAAGAGGTAGTTAAACTTGGAAAGTTTTTTCTTCCAGTGCTCCAGCTCTCCTCGGGGCCCGACATCATCTGCCTCTTTCCGCAGCTGACTGTTTTCAGCAAGGACCTGTGAATGCACAGAGAAAACATGAACCACTCAATGGCACTTGAGACTGGAAAGTTATAGGTGAGCAACAAAAAAGGTTCAAATAAAATATTACACTATCTGAATCATGATGTATTTTATGCAACACTAGCCTCAACATGTATCTCTTTCTTAAAGTTCAACAGAAATTAAATTGACTTGTTCTAAGTGAAAAGGACTTATTTAATGACCTTGAATGAGCTTTTGAAGGCCCTGAATTGAGAAAATTCCCATGCCTATTCTTTTACTATATAACCTTGGAATGTCCATGGCTCCAGATTGATTTAATTATGCTTACTTTTCTGAGGCAATGTTCACCGCCATTCAGAACTTCTTCCATAATTTTTTTTTAAATATTAAGTCTCAATCTCCCATGTGGAGAGCAGTATGATTTAGACAACTGTTCATACAGAGGAACCGCCTCAAAACAAATGGCCAAAGCTTAGCCCTCTAGTTACACAAAGTCACCTAATTTCACGTCTTGGGCTTTCACTTCTCTTAACTAACAACCATGAATGAAAGCTGCACAGAGCCTCCCATCTTTTGAAAGACACATGGTAAGATACTTAGGCAATGAGAATATCATGATAAACCTTCTTCTACTGGCAAGTTAAGTAGCACAGCATCTGAAACTCATCATAGGTTTCTGAAAATTACCTGTTCTGTCTGTTTGATCCAAACTTTCATACAATCTTCTACTTTTTCCAAAATCTCAGGGTTACTAGCCAAAGTCAAGTAGTCCATAGGTTCCTTCAGGGTTTTCAGTTCCAATATGTCACACTTTTGAAGGTTCACCTAATTAAAGCGATGATTAAATAATAAGGTGAGAGAGAAGCCAACCCAAAGTCCAGTGGCCTCCCCCACTTGCAGAAAATACTCCCTCCCATGTGGACATCTATCTCGTTGTTTAAGTACCTCTCTTACAGTATGAGGTGGAATCACACGAAAAACCTTTTTTGGGTAAGGGCGTCAACAGTTTCATTTTTAAGTCACATGTTAGCTGGAGTCACCCTGCCCTGCTAAATGACATTTTCTCAACTCCCCAATTCACCTCTGTGTATACTGTTCCCTCCCAATATTCCAGTGGGATTAGTATCCTCAACAGGACAGCACTGCATAGAAGCCATTTCTCCCCTCCACTCCCACAAGTGCCTCGTCTGGGCTGTGTCAGCTTCCTGTTGTTTGCTCATCTCCTTTTCCTTCTCTCTCCCTGCCAAACCCCACCAGACACATTTGCATGTGCATCCACTACCCTCCACCACTCTGGTTCCAAAGTCCTTCCACTGAAGGATGTACATTAATGCAAGTATTCCAGGCTCTTGACTTTGCTCTCAAATATCTGACGTGACTGAGGAAAACCCTACATCACTGCCATTCCATTGTTACAGAGTGCTCAAAGTGCATTAATCATTGTACGCTGCTTATATTTAAACTTAGTCGCCATCACATCTTAAGGGAGCAATAAAATCCCCTATGAAACTTTTCAATATTTTCAGCATGCTGGAATTAAAAATACACAAAAGAAGTATCACCCACTTACATATTTTATTCCTGACCCTCTGATCAATTTTAAAGGAACAATTTAATCATTCTTACCTTCTCATTCAAACTCTCCTGTGCACCAGACAAGACACTCACAAAGCCTTCCAGAGAGTTCAGGAACTCCTGCCGAATGCTAGGTGCATCCTCAAGACCCTCGAGCTCACCCCAGGCATGACGGGAGGCCCTGAGAGCGGGTATAAAGACGTCCGAAAGCAAACATCTCACACTATTTAGCAGGCCCCCATCTGCAGTATCTAACATGTTAAAGCTCACCTCCTGGAAAACAATTAAAGGATTCTTTATTGTAAACATTATCCTCAATTTCATGGTAGCTACTAAGTCATTTCTAAATGTTTTTAATTAACCAGATACCTGGTGAAATTACCCAGTAAATTATTGTGGTGGTTAAGATTGTGTCAATTTGATTGGTTTGGGAGCCATCTAGAGGATTAGGGAAGCACAATTCTGAGTGTGTCTGTGTAAGCCATGGAGGAATGACTTTGGGTAGTATAACTGGTCCCTTGTCATTTCCCTTCTGGGATTATTCCCCTGTTCTGCTTCCCAGCCACCATGAACTAAGCAGCTTCGTTCCACAGTGCCTTTTAACAATGATGTGTGTGCTTTGGAGTCAGCTGAGCTGACCGTTATCTAAATCCCCCAAAACTATGAGCCAAATTAAACCTCTCCTCATCCATGTTGCAAGAGGCAGGTCCTATGTTTCAGTGACAGGAAATATTCTAACCCAGGACATTCAAATCAGAGAAATTAGATTGTTGCTGTTTCTGTTCCTCACCCTCTTATACAGAAACTTCTGCAACTACTTTGCAGGAGATGCTTGGGAAGGTTTAGAGAAGCAAGCTAGAGAAGACCTAGAGTGCTGCAAGCAGAAGTCGACTGGTAATTCTAATTAGAGCTTAGAAGGCCAGAATGGTGATAGAAATGCAAATGGTAAAGGCCAGGCTCCTCAAGTTTCAATTAGAAATGAGGATCTTTGGGGAGTGGGACAAGAGGCTACACATGTTAACACTCTAGGGAAAAAAAATCTACATTTTGCCTAAGAAATTTGTAGAAGGCTGAATTTAAGGAGTTATAAGCTAATTGATCTGGCAGAAGAAATTTCAAGGCAACCCAACATTAAGGCTGTATCATAGGTACTGCCAGTTGCTTTCAGTCAAATTTATAGCAAGAATTGGAAGAACAAAGCAGAGCATAAATTTCTGAGAAACTTAAACTTTTCCCCCAGAAGAAACCATGTGTAAAGTTGTGGCCAAAGGAAGTATGGCTCCTGAAATTATCAGCACCATTAAAGAGAAACCAAATATTTTTGGACAAGTACAAAAAGAAATATGCCTTTTAGGCATTGTAGGAGTTAGTTAGCAATCCCCTACCCATCACAAGTTCAGATATGTAAAATGATAAGTCTTTCACTTGAGAAGCAAGCTCCTGGGCCCCCTGCTCAGAAAGAGCTATGTGGGATTAATTTCAGTGATCTAAGGTATCCAGCCACTCAGAAGCTGCTGCTGCCAATGCCCAAGGGGGCCTGCTCATGTTGGTGGGAGAGGTTGGCATCATCCACATGATGCTATTTCATCAGTATATAGAATTTAGCAGTTGTAGAGTCAAAGAGACTTCTATCTAGATTTAAAGGAAAGTCTGGGAGACTAGGAAAGGAACCCCTGACAGGAAGTTCATGAGGCTGTGCAAAAGAAGTCAAAAGTGCCCCCCAGGAAGTCAGAGATGCCAGGAATGTGGCACGCTGAGGAAAGCCAAAGGCTATAAGCAAAGCCAACCCAAGAAAGAGCCACATGGGGGTGGGGAACGGTAATGCTGGAGCCACATGGTCTGGACCCGCCCCCACCCATAGCAGGACGACAGGGTGGTGCCGGGCGGTCCGCTGTGAGCATATGTGCTTTCCCACCTCCAACCATGGCAGTTTGTATACACCCCTGTATGTTATAGTATAGTCTGAGGCAGCTATATCTCTTCCCAAGGTGAGAGTCCAAGGAT
>PVLD010014267.1:0-52999 GCA_004027595.1 Dinomys branickii
AAAAAAAAAAAAAAATTTTTTTTCCCTTTGTCCCTTTGCAGGTCTATCTGATCCAAGATTCAATCAAAATATGTTTTGTTAAATCCTTGAGTATGTACTTATTTTCTGGCTTTTTGAGACAGGTTCTCAATAACCCAGGCTAGCTTGAATTTGCAGTGATCCTCTTGCCTCAACCTCCTGAGTGTTGGGTTACAGGTGTGTGCCACCACGTCAGACTTCCTTTCCGTTCTTGAAAAGCACCTTTTAAAATGACGGTCTGATTTGCTGACCTCCTTCTCGTTGTCCTGTTTAATGTCTCATGCTGTGTGATCCCTTTCTTGTGGTTTTTCCCTTGTGCCTTTTCCAAGGTAATCTCTGTAATCTAGGAGCCAACTCTAAAGGCTTTATTGAATTCCAGCTGAACACATTTGTCAAAATTAATATCACAGGGATATGATTTTATACTACAGAGATGGTGGCTTACCAGTTGTTGCACTAGTGGTGATGTTGAGATTGGACACAACATGAAAGGAATGAAAGTCTGATATTTTTTATTGTAAAGTTGTATTTCTCAGTTTGTGACCATCATTTTTGGCTGGAATTTTGTGGATTACAGAGGCAGTCATAGCCATTTTGTTTAATATTTTCAAACAGAAATTGATAGCAATTGGCTAAATCTATAATCTTGTCAAGGCCTGCAAAATAGTTACAATTATCATCTATTTCACAGTAAGTGGGGTTTCTGCTGTCAAGCAGATCATTTCATCTTCAGTGAGGCCATTTAATTACCCTAGAGCCCAGTAATTCCAGAGACAAATTTTGATGGGATAACTGTACTGCTGATGTCTCATGGTATACTGAAAGGAACAGTTAATGCTTAAAATTTGTATATTCTGACCAATTTTGCATGCTTATATCTGGTAATTTGAGCAACTGATTTGAAAACAACAATATACAATGGAACAACCATTGGTGACTTCCTACCATCTTGTTTAGTAAAACACTGTATTATCTCAAATGTTTTATCTGATAATTATTTTTTATTCTCTTTAATGGTTTGAACAGTCTTCCATTCTTACCTCTGGTAATCTGAGCAATGTAATTGCAAATAACAATATATAATATAACAATCACTGTAAATTCCTATCATTTTGTTTTGAAACTCTATATCACTTTTAATGTTCTTGCTTTGTTTTGTTTATGTTTGTGATGTTGGTATGCTATTGTTCTTTTTTTCTTTTACCACTCTTTTTAAAATAAAAAAATTAACAACAAAAAAGTCCTGGATACCCAATACCACCCACACCAGCTGCTCCAAATTTCCCTTTCATGAACAACAAGCAGACCTCTCTGCATGTGTAAACATTGGTCTATGTTTGTGTCCTTTTTCTAAAATACAGCATCAATAAAGTTGAGTTGGAGCTTCCCACTTATGACTGTACCTTATCATTTAATCCTGCCACCTCTGAACTTTTCCTTAGGACAGTTCCATCGATTGGATTTTAATTTTTTACCAAGGGATAACTGCTTGTATCTTTTTATTTTTTTCTCCTCTGTATCCATACTGTATACATGAAGAGGGGGTTGAGATTTTCCTCAATATCTTGCTTTAAAAAATTTCCAAATCACAGTAAGTTTTAAAAAGTAGTACAATACATTTTTGTATTTCTTTTATTCATATTAATGAATTTTTAACAGTTTACCAGACCAGATTTATCTCCTCTGTTCTGTCTCTCTCTCTCATTAATACTGTGGACAATAAAACTTTTTGGAGTGCATTGGAATTTGGTAAGATTTTTTAAATTTTGATGTCAAATAGCCCAAGATGATTCTCTTACCTCGGGTTTCTGAGTGCTGGGATTATAGGTATGCACCACCACGTCCAGCTTCGTTTATGTTTTTGACTTGATTAAGTCTGTTATGTCTTAATTGCTCTTGATTTTAAACCCAAGAAAATTTAAACTTCGTATTTGTTACTATTTCACTATCTCCTACATGCATGTCCTACATATGTGAATAATTTAGCAATTTGGAATAACAATTTGATCTGTATATCTTTAGGATCCAATTTTAGCTTTCTTTTTTTTTTTTTTTTTTTTTTGCGGTACTGGGGATCGAACTCAGGACCCTGCGCTTGCTAGGCAAGCGCTTATTCTACTGAGCTATATCCCCAGCCCTAGGATCCAATTTTAAAAATACATAAAATTTAAGATTCTTGTAGTCACTGATAAAATAAGTCTTTTCAAAAAAAATTCTCAGGGGCTGGAGGTATAGCTCTGTGGTAGAAAAATTGCATAGTGTGCAAAAGGTCCTGCTTAAATATATATAAAATAAAATTGCATTAAAATCGAAGAGTAATATTAGAGATGGTAGTAATGGATTTTAAATTGGTTTTTGTTTCTTTGGTGTAACTTTATGTGCTTAGTATCACTTTGTCAGTGCTCAGTGTCTTAGAAGGTTATGTCTGTGGAGTTTTAAATTGGATTAAATTTGATATATCTTTAGAATTCTGAATCCAGCCAGAGGTTAAAAGCATAAAAATGCCACAGGAACTTTCATCATAGGAATAATCCTGTACGTTGTTCAGAAATGCTAAATTACAGAACTGCCTCTAAGGGTTTTCCTTGTGAAAGAATACTGTCAAGTGCATGCAGTACCCCATGCGTGCCTTTTTTTTTTTAAAGTAAGATAATGTGATATATGCCACATCTCAGGGAAGCTACCACTTCTTTAGAATTCTTTCAAAATATTTTTAATATGTCTTCACTTTGAAATGTAGAAAAAAAATACATATATTTTTCGAAAACTGTTTTATTCTTAGGACATACATGAGATTTTGAAGTCTTTCATTGCATGGGACATCATAGGGAGATTTAGTTAAAATATGCAGAGATATCCTGAAAGCTAAATGTCCTTTTCCCAAATGTCCAAGTTGTGAACTGCTCCGAAATATCCTTCCTGGGATATCAGGAAGTTTTATTTCTAGCATAGGCTCTTTCATTAACCAGCCCTAATATTACCTTAAGCAAATTCTTTGACTAATAATTTACTCACAAATTTCCTTTTGGCAAATATATGGAAATGTGTAATGTATGGAGAGGTGTCTTGGTTACTTTTCTCTTGTTGCTGAGACAAAATACCCAAACCCAAAGTTAAGGGAGGAAAGGTTTATTTAGCTTACAGTTTGTGGAGGTTTCAGTCCATACTTGGCTGGTTCTGAGGCAGAGTGGCACAAAGAAGAGAGCAAACTGTTCATGGCAGCAGAACACAGCAAAAACAATCAGCAAAAAGGAGGAATGGCAGCAAACAGCCTCTTTTTCTCCTTTACGTTGTAAACAGGCTACCCCCACCCAGGGGGCATGTACCTCTCACACAGTGTCCATGCCCTCCTCTTCCACAGGCTTAGGATGTATACAAAGTAAGCACCCTGGCTTCTTGCTGAGTCATTCAGCCAAACCTCTAGACTCCCCAAGTTGACACAATGGATCAACCATAACAAGAAGAAACTAAATATAAAACACTCTTTGGTTTTCTCTATGTAAATATCAAGAAAATTTCATTGAATGATTTCTAAATCATTCCCAGTTCTACTTTTCTGTGCACCTTTGGTAACAGATCTAAACTTTTATTATCTGAGGGGAGTACTAAGAGGAGAAGAGTTCCCTTTACTTGTAAATACAAGTTTGTTACAATGGGGGGAAAATTGGTTGGCAGGGACCACAGCACGCATGTGGTGTGCTTCTCACTCTATTTTGGGCCTATTTTACAAATGTAAGGTATCGCACATATACAGCATTGCTGGGCTGAATAGTGTGTACTCTGGAAAAATGTAAACAACTACGATGCAAAAGAACCGAGGCAATAGTTCTTTTTTCTTCTCCAATTAAAAAAAATGCATTAATGCCAGCTCATAGTACTCCCCCTTGTGGGAGAGACACTAGGACTAACACGCTCATGTGAGAGAGCTTTCTTTATCTCTAAGCATCGCTTCTCCAGGCTTGTCTCTCTGTTCCTTAGGTTTACCACATCCAATTATTTTTTAGGACTGGGAAAGGATTCATTACATTTGTAATAATGGAGCACCAGTTCATTTGCCTTCAAATAAATGATTGAAGAAAATTTGTTCCGTTCAAAGGAGCAGTATTTCTTACAAACATACTAGAAAATGTTCTTCAAAATGTTCTAACGTAGGATTCATTTACTGCTGGCTTAATGATCAAAAGGTTTTAGGGAGCACACAGCATTTTGAAGTTAAAGTGATTTAAATGCCTGCTTGATCACACCCCTTTGTTTGAATGTGTTCACTCACTTGCTGAATTTATAGAACCTGACCTGTTTGGGAGAAGAACAATGTTTCCACTTTCCTGAGAAATTCCTAAGATTCCTGACAGGGACAATCGAAAGAAACTCGGTGTTCTTTGTGAGGCATTTTTCACACACTCAAAAGCAGTAAAAGTCTTGATTATTCCAGATTCAAAACAAAAATCACAAAATTTCTTTATTCTGCCTCTGAAAGCATAGTTTAGAGGTCTTCAGTAGATGAAAGTACAATAACCACAAGCAGAGGGCCTCAGGTATGAGCTTTGCAAAGAGACAGATTCAGAGTCCAGTATCGGCTCTGACATCTGCTAGCCCAATGATTTTGGGTATTGTTCTTAAGGAAGATGAGCCTCAATTTTTCCCTTATATAATGAGATTCAGTGCTTAATGCTGCAACACATATATAATACATGGAATATATTTAGTACAGTCTTTGGAATTCAGGAAATGCTATGTAAGTATTAAATGTAGTTAACTGGTGCCACCTTTTTAGATCTCTAAAACTTGAGGAATATTTTTTTTTAAAAAATGACCAAGATGCCATTATTCTCAGAGAAATGAGCAATAACTCCTTGCTGTCTTTTTCTTTTTCTTTTTTTCAGTGCCAGGGATTGATTGAACTCAGGACCTTACACTTGCCAGGCCAGAGCTTACTCCACTGAGCCACATCCCCAGCCCTCCTCACTATCCTTGAATGCTCAGTGCTCTCATCTCCCCAGTAGGCTTATTCAAATTAGCATCTAAAAAAGCACACAGAGGAAATTTGACTGACATTCCTCTTAACAGGTTTTTAAATCTATGTTTCTCTCTTTTCTTTTTCTTTTCATTTGTTGAAGAAAACGGATCATACATTCCATAGTACTTCTCACATTTCTATTTGCTTGCATCTGTCATAGTGTTATTGAAAATGTTAACTTAAAAATAAGAATTTAAAATTTAACACTAACTGAATCTAGGTAGATAATTTAGCAAGACCCAGACAGACTTTCAACTCATGAGGTCATGCTTTATTATTCTTTTGCATCCTGATGGGGCCTGATATTATAATGCCAGGAACATAATAAGTCCATGTTGCTTGATCAGTTACGGGGAGTAATAGTCTTGCATTTGACAGATGTCTATTCACACTCATAATAGGGATGAAGAAGTAGGAATGTAAGTGTGCAGTCTTGCCTTTGCCGTAATTTTCTTGATCAATGCTGAAAAAAATGAACTATTTCTGAACAGCTTGTTAACCCATGGGGGGAGGTCCTGGGGCTGGGGTGGGGCTGGATGTGAAGTGCTGGCCTAGATTGTAAAGCCCTAAGTTCCAGCTCCAGCATCGTGTGTGTGTGTGTGTGTGTGTGTGTGTGTGTGTGTGTGTGTGACAGAGAGAGAGAGAGGGAGAGGGAGAGGGAGAGGGGGTGGGGGAGGGGGAGGGAGAGGGAGAAAATGGATGTTGTGTCCCAAAGGCTTGCCTCAGGAATGAGGAAATCTGTTTATGGTGGTGTAAGTACTGGTTCAAGAGTGATATTCTTGTTGAATAAAATTAAGCATCAATACTGATTTTTAATATTGGCAGTTGGATAAAGTAATGGTCTTGCTGATTTAACAAAAACCTGCACATTTAAAAAAATAAAAGATAGAAAATGATTTTTTTCTACTCTGTTTACATGGTTCTTGTGGCCCCCTCTTGTGGTTTTATGTGCCGTTTGGTAAGTGGAGAGTGAGTAATTTCCTGATTTGCTCACCAAATGAGAATCCAGGGCAGGGATGTAGCTCAGTGACACAGTGACTCTCTGGCAAATGCAAGGTCCTGAGTTCAATTCCTGGTACGAAAGAAAGAAAGAAAGAAAGAAAGAAAGGAAGGAAGGAAGGAAGGAAGGAAGGAAGAAAGAAAAAGAAAGAAAGAAAGAAAGAAAGAAAGAAAGAAAGAAAGAAAGAAAGAAAGAAAGAAAGAACCCAGCTGAAATAATGCTGCTTGGCTTAGGTGGCAAAATGAGAGAACAGATTTGGCCTTATAAAACCAGAACCCTGCGTTACATCAGCTTTAAGGCTCCTCTGAAAGAGGTGAGGCCTAATCTCCCACTCAAATGAAGGAGTTGAGCTACCAACAGACTTTTAACCACTGGTGAATTAAAGTACATAGAAATAAAGTGAGTGCATATGAATATCCATACCAATCCCATGAATGCTAAAGAGATTTGTTATGAGATCGTTTGAAGTAAAAACAAAGTCCTAATTTCAGTTTTAGTAGGACTCCACACAGGCTTTGTATGTGCTTTAAAGAACAGTTTTAAAGGCTCATTTGTGAAAATTGTGATTGACAGTTAAGATACGTATTGTTCTGGGGAAATTATAGCAAAAAGCCAGGCAATGCCGCTGTGGAGTTGCAGGACTGTTGGACCTACAAGGCAGCTTCTGCCTCTCGGTTTACCTGGAGGTGTGCGTCTGTCTACCTCCTTTGGTTGGGTTTTAAAGGCCTTTGAAGGAAAGGAAGAATGAGCCACATCCGCACACACAGGTGAGCTAGAGCTCTGGTTCTCCCGCCAGGGAAGCCGTTGGAGAAATACCAGTGTCCAAAATACACTCAAGATGAATCACACTGCAGCGCATGGGGTGGTGTGGCCTGCCATTTATAGCCGTTAGGTCCGGAAGCTAGAATTGTCACTTTGACTTTTGTTCTCAGTTAAAAATGGGGAGCGTAGGACAAAATTTTGGAAAAGTATATAAAAACTAAATGCTACAATAGGTCAGGAAGTAAGGCCAGTGAAGCAACTGTTTTGTTTTTGATACTGGGGAATGAAAGTAGTCATTTTGCACTAAGGTGCACTCCTAACCACTTTTTATTTTTTGTTTGGAGGCAGGTTCTCTTTAAGTTCCCCAGGTTGAGCTCAAACTCAAGATCCTCCTGCCTCAGCCTTCCAGAGTGCTGGGATTACAAGCACGCACCACCATGCCTAGCTGTGGTAACTGTTAGATTTGTGCCTTCTGTGTGAACAATTATAGGCTGCAGACTGAACCACTTCTCCAGGTTTTAGTTCCTTGATATTATTTCAGATGGCTAAGCCTTTTTTTTTCAAGTTTATCTCCTCCCCAAGATTGGTCAACTTTAAAGACTCTTCATATAACAGGGTTTCTAACAAGATTTCCTTCTTCAGAATACTTCTACAAGTGAAATGTCATAGGAAAGTCATTTACTCAAAAACACTGATAAAGGATTCTTTTTTTCATGACTCATATAATCAGTAATATAAAAATAACCTGGACCAAAATAGTATCAATGCTTTGACAGCTTTTTTCCCCCTCAATCATTGCTGAGAGAACTGTAATGTCTAATCTGCTAGAAAGGTAGTTGTCTTTGGAAAGCGCTTCATTTTTAAAGATGATTTATATGTGGGTGTAGAAATAAAAGACTCTTGGTCCAATTTATCCTAAACTTCTTAAAGTTGAAAGCGAGGATACTTTGACATTTATCCTGTAGCTTTCATTAGCTTGTTTTAAGTCATTTATTTACCTTGCTGTTAGTGTTGAAGTGAAACAATGACTTTTAATAAAAACAGATTTTGAAGTTGCAGTTTTTGAAGTTTAAATTAAAAACACATGCCAATATTCTTTTTATTTTATTATGTTGTCATCACTAAACTTCAATTACTCCTAGAAAACTTCTATAACAATCAGTATTTTTACTTTTCATTTCATTCACTTTTTGTGCCCAAGTATTCAGACATACATAGATAACTTCACAAGGTCAGGTCCATCTAGGCTTATATTTTGATACACTTTGGATGACAATCTTTTTTTGAGACAGAGTCTCGCTATGTAGTTCAGGTTGGCCTTGTGTTCACTATGTAGCCAGCTGGCCTTGAACTACTCATCCTCCTGCCTCAGCCTCCTGAGTGCTGGGATTAGAAGCATGTGCTGTCACGCCTAGCAATGAGAATTAATCTTTACCACACTTTGCAAAGTTTATTGATCTTCTCTAATAGGTTCAATTTTGCCAGTGTCAAACTATTAAAACGAGCTATAGAAGTGAGACATTTATTGGATGACTGACTCAATAATACATGTCAAAAACCGCTTTGTTTTTCCATCATTGTATATTGCATCTGACTTTTAGACTTTCCTACTTGATAACAGTTTCCTTTAAAGATTGCAGCTACCATGGTTAATAACAAGTGTTAAAAAGCCCATTCTGACCCCAGTGTCAGTCCTGCCTCCAATGTAAAGTTAGGTCCTGCCCATCCCTTAGGCTCAGCCCTGACAAGCCTTCAGGGATCAGTGGCTGAGGTGGAGAAGGTGTTAACTGTTCAGTCTTCTTTCCAGGTCTCTTCTGCTTCTCTGTGTCTTGCTACATCTGGCTCTGCCTGTGACCTGGTGGGGTGGGAGGTGTGCAGGAGGTAAATTGCATTTAGAAGCATGCATTGCTTAAGGTCCTGGACTTTGGAGTCAGACAGTTGGCCCTTTTGCTTTCTCTCACTCGTGATGAAAAGATACCTGAGATAGTGAAGTAAAAAGGAAGTTCACTGTGGCTCAGGGTTTCAGTCTATGGCTGTTTGGCCCCATTGCCTTTGGGCTGTGGCTGTACAGACCCCGTGGTGGGAGTGCATGGTGGAGCAGCCGGGACAGGGACACCGAGGGGCTGGGCTCCCAGCATCCCCTTCCAGGACACATCTGAGTGCCCTAACTCCCTCCCACAAGCTTTGCTCCTAAAGGTTCCACCCCTCGCTTTAGGGTTTTGGTCTGTGCTGCCGACCTTCAACACGCGGACCTCTGCAGTCATTCAAGGTCTGGATTGCAGCACCTGGGCTGAGGGACCCTCCACACACTGCTTCGTGGCTTCAGTCAGAACTTCAGCGTGTATTTTCCTCACCTATCAAGTCCCAGTCATGATCTTATTTGGAAAATGATTCACGGTTGTGAGGACTGAATGAGTGAATTTCTGTGAAGCACTTACTCAGGAGCCCCGCTGTGTTTGGGTGCTGCGTGCTCTTCACCTTGGCAGGTGGCCACTGCTGCTCCCTTTCAGGGGGATTCTCTGCCTCCCTCTCCATTCACAGGCGCCTCTGCACTGCTGTTTCCTAACATTTGGGCTGTGATTACTGCTCGATGCTTTTCAAACTCTGCGTCCTGGTTCTTGCCTGGCGCTCATGAAGGCTTTTGCCCAAGCAGGCAGAGCATACAGCAGTGGGGAAACCCATGCCTCCAGACCCACCTACTCTGCCTGCTGTCTCATCAAAGGCTGTTCCTTGCCCTATGCCCATGGGCTGTCCTGGCTGTTCCTTACAGATTCCTTTAGGGCCCCTAATCCAGCTCAGTCTGTGTATTCACGAACAGCTGGAGACAAGTGTTAGAGCGCCCCCATGTGGCTCATGACTGGGCCTACATATTTTTGCCACCCAGCAAACTTTCGAAGAGCGACCTATGTCTTACAGAAATCCTACTCTCCTTTTAATATGGCTTGCTTTGGAGGCAGCATGCCCTCTCACCTCTCATACAGCAAGTGAGGGGAGACGCCGTGGCATTCTGTTCCTGAAATTCATTTCCAAGATTGCCCTTCGGTAAATCTCTAATCTTAAGTACTAGCTGTCTGCGTTTGTGGAGCTTACATCTTAGTGGACAAGATGCATACCGAGGGACAATTTGTAAGTGCCTTGTGGGCAGCAGTTACTGTGTGGCAAGGTGGATTTCCACTTCCCTCACCTCATCTCCCCACCATTTACCCCACCTGAAGTTTGGCTTATACTGAAACCAAGAAAACAGGTTTTGGAAAATTTGACCTGAAGAGGAGATAGATTTTCTTTAGCAAAATATGTGCAAGAGAGAAATTTAAAGGCATTAATCTTGGTATGAAGCAAGAGTGACTTTATAGTGAGAATCTAAAAGACTGACCAGAAGCACGGTGCCATGCCGTGTGCTTGTAATCCTAGCACTGGGCAGACTGAAGCAGGAAGATCATTTTGAGTCCGAGAATTTGAGACCAGCCTGATTTGATGACTTCTCTCTCTCTCTCTCTCTCTCTCTCACACACACACACACACACATAAAACTGACCTCAGTGAAAGATTTTTCTCTCTTCTCTGTTTTTCCCTCAGTGACTAGAAACGTCTAGAGCAACTTGTCAGAGGATTATGAAGGAGCTAAGTAATGACAGACCCAGCAACAGGTTGGAATTACCTGGTTAAAGGGGTGAGGGTCAGGAGAAAGGGGACCCAAGGAAAGTCATATAGTCTCAGAGGAACGAGTTAGAGAAAAGCCTTTGGCAGAGCTACTTTCTGTCTCCGTCTAGAAGGGCTCTGCCTCTGTCTGCATTTGCCGTGTGGGGACTGCAGTAAGTCCTCGGAAAGGTGGAGCTATGTGTAGGACCAGCTTCCGGACACCCTCACTGACTCTAGGCTCAGGGTCTTCTTTATCTTTATGTAGTTTTCTCCAACACTGGAGTGGCCTGTCGTGAGGAACAAACTGGGTACTGTGAAAATGCTGTTTGCCTTTCAATGCCAGGTCACAAGAAACAGGCAGCTTTTCTCTCTGTCTTGGCCTTGTTTGGGAGAAGGCTGCTGCCATGTTGTGAGGACCGTCAAGCAGCCCTGCGGAGTGGCTGACAGGTGAGGAGCAGAGGCCTCCTTCCACAGCCGCAGGAGTGAGCGGTCTTGCAAGGGGAATGCTTTTGCCTCCGCCAGACCTTCAGGTGATGACAGCCTGGGCTGGATTGATGCGGTCTCACGAGACCCGAGACCACTCACCTGCAGAGCTTCTACTGCAGTTCTGATGCAGAGAAGCCATAGGGTAACGGATCTTTGTTGTTTGCAGCCACTGCATCGGGTCATTACTTATGTGACAATAAAAAATGAGTATGTGGAGCCATGAATTAAAAAGTGAGGACCTGCTTCAGGTTTCCACTCTCTGTGGACCCCAACCTGGGCTGTGTATTCATACTTTAAATCTGAGTATTCGCTTGACTGGTTCACAAGATCTTAGAGCTTTGGAACGTATACTGCTTCACCACTGCATAATAAAGGGTGTAGTGTGCAGGTTATAATTTAAGCTGTTGGAAGAAGTACGAGAGTCCAGTGAGAGACTGCAGCTCTTTCCCTCTTACTGTCTACATGCAAGAATGAATACAGATACTAGAGACTGAAAATGTGAATAAAATTATACTGCCTGCGCGGCCAGAGAATCGTCAGTTTTACATTTGCTGCTGGAAGCAGTTGGGCTCTTAGTTCTCCAGTATGACTGACCTTATTTTTGGTCTTAAAACTTAAATCCATTTCTACTGAAATTTGTTATTACATGGTTGCCTCCTTTCTGTTTCAAAGAGGATGTTTAAAACAAGTTTCCTAGTCTCTCTTTTTCATTACAGACTCTTCTATAACCCAGTCTTTGCATTCTACATTACAGCTTCATTTCAAAACCCAAGTCCTGAAAATTGGCCTTGTTTAGCGCATTAGCCAAGACATACCCCAGCAGGTACCTTGTCCAGGTTTCTGTTGTTTTATGGATCTCGTTGGCAGCTGCAGGACAGGACATGTGTCAAGGATTCTAATAACTGAAACACCATTCTGAGTTCCCCTTTAGGTGGCGAAAAGCCTGTTCAAATTAATTCGTTTTTAAAAACCCCCTGAAATTCAGTGAGGTAATTTCGAGTAGATGATACCGCTATCTCTCTTGCTCAGATGTTGGTATTTACATGGTTGGTGTTCAGCATCCTGAATCACTATGGAGATTTTTAACACTATCTAACTGTTAGCGTAAAGCAAGCGTGTGAATCAGACATACTTAGCTGTTGCTTTTTATTTGGTGATCTCCTTCTTTGTCATCGAACTCAAAAACCTCAAGTTCACGGGATTCTATCGAGGAATGGCAGCTTCTGGCGCCCTCTTGTGGAAAATGCTCCTAGCGGTACCCTTACCCTTCCTGGCCGTTTTCTTCGGGGAAATCTAAAACAAGGAGTTTTCCTTTTTATTCATGGAAAATGATTTGCATTTCTCAAACAGTGCGAGTCACTGCTTGCTCAGGCATAGGGTTGAGGAGCTAAGACAAAATTTCTATGAAGGGATATTTAATAAAAGCTTGATAAAGCAAATTAAATTGATATCAATATTTGCATTTGTTAAATGGGCTCATTCTCAGTTGAATAACAAACCTATCTTCTCCCTTTCTTCCCAGCTTAGGACTTGCCTCCTGCTCAGGGTTTATCTTTCCAGGGTCAGGGTCAGGACTCCCATGGTCACTGCACAGTGAAAGTCACCACTGCAGGGTGGGTCCTTGGAAAGAGTCGGGCACTTTATTCTAGTACCCATTGCTTCTCTGGCCTTTCCCACATCAGTGACCTGCGGCCCATCTCCTCAGCTCATTCTGCAGTGACTCATTAATTTTTATTTTTGAGGTCAAGAAAAATGAATTGAACAATCATGAGCATTTCTGATGAGCTGGAGTCTGAAGTACAGTCGTGGGATTAGCGAGTGCTAATGTGCTAATTAGGCTAAGTGAGCCAGTGCAGGGCCTGTGCGCGGACCACACAAACCCGGGGAAAAATTAGGCTCTGAGTTTTGGGCATGTGGATTACTGCGCGCACTTTGCCTACACCTATCTCTGAAGCTCAGGTGCTGCCAAGTGCACTCGTCCTAAGTATTTCTGGGACTATCCATAAATCCCCTCTCACAGTGAGTGTTCTTGGCCTCACACAGTGGAACACCTCCCTTCCTGTAGCTAGACTGGAGAGGCTGGCTACCTAGTGCCGCCTGTTGCGGATATGTAGGCAACCACAAGGATGCTGTCCGCCCCTGCCTTGTTGGAAGTGGCTGAGGTCACAGGGACTAGAAATGTCTCGGTCACTGCTAGAGCTCTAGTGCCCACTGTGCTCTTTGACTTCTCAGTTCTGTACTGATTTTATCTCTTGTGAGGAGGATTCCTTTTTTGTTTTGTAGGCACTTAAAGATTCCAAAGCAGCGTCTTGGATGATTGGTATCCTCCCCCCCCGCACCTTTGAACTACTGTCTCTGTTTTTTTTTTTTTAATTTCTCTAGCATCTTGTAAGCAGGTGAGAGAACCTTGGTTTCCCAGTGGTTACAGTGCGGTGGCCATGCAGACGGGATTGCCCATGCTTTCTTGCTGAGTCACCTTGGACAAATGAACTCAGTTCGTTTAGCCTTAACTTCCTGATGAATCGCATGCAGGACACTGATAGCATGGCCCTTGTAGGTTGTAAGACTTCACTGAGGGCAGTGCTGGGCAGGTGGTACAAATGTGGTAACCCCGGTGTCTTTCTTTTATTTTATTTTAATTTTTTTAGAAAACACTGTTTTATTTTCTGCCAGGCTCATTCCCATTTTGCTTGACTCTCTGCAGAAGAGCTCGAGACCACTCGGTGCTGGTTCCCACCCACGCAGTGGCCTGCGCAGTGGGGGCTGCAGCCCCGTCCCCTGTGCCCGGCCGAGCGCTCCGGTCTTCGATAGGGAACTGCTGAACAGGCACAGAGGGCACCTGCGTGCCTTCAGACCGGTCTGCAGCCTCAGGCCGAGCAGCAGTGAGCTCGGGAGCTGGGGCATTCGCCCTGAAATGCCTCCTTGGTCACAGCCTTTTAGCAGCAGCCTGTTCTTCCTTTTCAACTTCTTTAGGATCCCTGTAGAAGTAGAGATCAGGCATGACTCGCCATAGGTGTTCACAGGAGATGGTGCCACGCATGCGCAGCATGTCCCAGGCCAGCATCCGCCACTTCAGGCCCACTGAGTAAGCTCCCTTATTGTTCCACAGAATGACAATGTGCGCATAGCGCAGAGCAGAACCTGTGCTGCAGAGAGAGCAGTGGGCCGCAGACTGAGGTGAGAGGCCTTGGTGAGGGGCTGGTAGTCTTGGGATCAGTAAGCACCAGAGACGTGGCTCTTGGAACCTTCCTGGATCTGGTTAGTAAGGGTTAGTAAAGTGAAGTGGCCAGCGGTAGGTGTAGCCCCAGTGGCAGCGGCAAACTTCAGCACAGCACGCTGGCCCCTGTTCCTAGAGGATATGACGCTGACGTCAGTCAGCAGGGCTTTCAGTGGCAACTGTGGCTTGGGCTGCCTGCAGGAGCTTCTTCCTGGTCCACTTCAGATTGATGATGTAGATTCCATCATTTTTCCTTTCACAGATATACTGCTTCATCTGAAAATCCAGGCTGGTGACACCTAAGTGGCTTCCTGCAGCAAGGAATGTGAGGACATCTTCCTCCTTCATTTGCAGGACTTGAAATTATACCACAAAGTGCTTACTGTGATGAAGTCAGCATGGTACTGGCAAAAAAACAGCCCTGAGGACCAGTGGAACAGATTAGCAGATGCAGACACAACTACAAACACACTCAGCCACCTAATCTTTGACAAGGGGGCCAAACATGTTCATTGGAAGAAAGATAGCTTCTTTAACAAACGGTGCTGGAAAAACTGGCTCTCCACATGCTGAAGACTAAAACTAGACCCATGTCTCTCACCATGCACTCAAGCCAAAAGGGATCAAAGATCTAAATATTAACACAGAAGGACTAAATCTACTGGAAGAGAAAGTAGGTAGAAATGTTGAAGACATAGGGGTAGGCAGAGAGTTCATGAACAGAAACCAAACTGCACAGGAAATACTTCAAAAGATAAACAACTGGGATCTCATCTTGTTGAAAAGTTTTTTGCACATCAAAAGAAATCACCAACAGGGTAAAAAGAAGTCACTACAGGGTAAAAAGTGTAAAATTTTTTTCTGCAAATTGGGAAAAAATTTTAATCAACTGTCCTTGAGACAAAGGACTTCTATCTAGAACATATAAAGAATTGCAAAAAATCAGGCCTTCAAAATTCTCCTTAGTGTAAGAACCTGATACAGTAAATAAAGCCTGAAAGGTACAATAGATATTGTGAAAGGGAAAGAAATTGCTCAAAGGGAAGGAACAACTGGGATGAGGGAAAGGAGAAAAGAAAGAAAGAAGGGAAAAATATATGTATATACAAGGATAGCTGGGATAATTGTACTGGTGATGTTTGTTGGTTTTTTGAAAGGAATAGTTAATGCTTGAGTTTTTTTGACTGATTTTGCATACTTATATCTGGTAATCTGGACAACGACAATGTGCAGTATAACAACCGTTGTTGAATTCCTACCATCTTCTTTAGTGAAGCCCTGTATCTATTTTTATTACTTTTCATTCTCTTCAATTGTTTAATCAATCTTGCATTTTTACATCTAGTAACCTGAGCAACTTTGTTGAAGATAATAATATATAATATAACAACCATTGTTAATTCCTGTCATTTTGTTTTGAAATTCTGTATCTTTTTTATTGTTTTTGTGTTGTTTTGTTTTTGTCTTTGTTGTTGTTATTTTGTTATTGTTTTTTCTCTTTAAAATAAAAAATAAAAAAAATCTTTCCAAATGACTCCCCAAGGCTCTTAAGCCCCTTTGCCAGGCAATGTCACAGCAATGGCCCTGCTCCTGGTACCAATTTTGTTGTAGTCAGGATTTGCAAGGGAAACAATTTAATATAGGACATAATACATAACTTATAGGGTTATTTTATAATATTCATCCAAAGAATCAAATACAAAAGAGTACAGGAGATCTACCCACACACTAGAGACCCAAACCATCCAGCTGACGGCCCGGATCCCATGGCAAAATCCTGCACGAGTCCAGCTGAAGACCTGGAGCCCATGGCAACGTCCTCTACTGGTCCAACTGGAGGCCTAGAGACCACAACAATCTCATGCAGGTCTGTATTAAGGATCTGTGCTGGGAAGGCCCAAAGGTCACCAGTGTGGAAGCTAGAGAGTCTGTGCCAGTGGGATGAAGAATCTGTGCCAGCAGGCTGAGGGATCTGCACTGGAGCCAGGAAATGACACTCAAGGTAAGGACCAATCAGCCATCCTCAGTGACAGCAAGGTCCCGAGCTCCTCTGATGATGAGAACAGCTGAGTTCGTATCAGGAAAACCAGCACGACAAGCTTCTCCAGGAGAATCCACAGCGCCCCGTTTCTCCCTCTAGTTCTGCTTTTACGCTACTGGCAGTACTCTTCAGGTGTGCCTTCCTTATCCAGAACCATCCTGACTCAGTTCAGCTGGATGGTCCAAGTTGACCATTAGCTGTTAATCTGTCACACCCCTATACAAAAAAATGTTCTTTTTCCCTTGCGCAATGCTAAGGTAAGAGGCAGGGAGTATAAGATGTTGACTATGATCAACAGTCTCTGCTGGCATCAGCGGGGACTCCGGGAACATCACCGTCACGCCCGGAAGCCAGAACGTCATTGTTTTCCCCCGACTATGAAGGGTGTGCTCTTCTTACCGGTCTTGCTCAGCTGGATCCTGACACGCTTCCTGATGGCTGAGTTTGGTAGTTCGGATTCAACTCCTGCTTGTTGTAATACGGTTCCTTTTACATGCAACGGACCTCCAAAAGGGTTGGGTTTTTGGGACCATGTCCAGACAGGGCTTTCCCACACTATGTATCATGTCACTTCTGGTCCTGTCTGTGACTGTAGAGCTTCCTGACTGGGTGTGGGTGGGGACATTTGTCCACCCTGCCTGTGCCCTGAGGAGCAGCACAGGAAATGCTGTTTTTATGCTCTGACTGTGGAACCAATCCCTCACTTTTTCTCCTCACACCTGGATACAAATACTTTATCCTGTCCTTTTTAAAATTAAGTTTGCACCCAATTTCATGGGACCTGTCAGCTTGGCAAAGGAATAGAATGTAACATATGTTTTCATGTCATGATTTAAGTCAGTGTGGCAACAGTGTTTCCTCCTTTTAGCTGTGTATTCGTCAGTGTGTTTAACTTTATGTGTCAACTTAGGCCACAGTCTTCAGGTATGTGGTCACTCTCTGGCCTTAATTGTTGTTGTGCTTTTTTTTTTTTTTTTGAGACAGAGTCTCACTGTGTAGTGCAGGCTGGCCTTCACTTGCTTATGTAGCCCAGGCTGGTCTTGAGTTCAATAGTAATCCTCATGCCTCAGCCTCCCAAATGCTGGGATCATAGGGATGCACCACCATACCTGGCTTTGGTCTTAATGTTGCTGTGAAGGTATTTTAAGATAAGACTTTACTTAGTAGGTTTTGAGTAGAGCAGACTGCCGTCTGCTATGGTTGGTTTGGATCCAGAATATCCCCGAAAGGGCTCGTATACTCATAGGCGGCTAATGGAAAGTGACTGAATCCTGAGGCTGCCATAGCTAAACTGCTGTTAGGAGGCATGGCCTGGCTGGAAGAGAACCTCCCTGGAGGTGTGGCCTAGAAGGTATTGCTTTCGCTTTTAGCTCCTTCCTTTCCTCTGCTTCCCTAAGCAGCTGCCTGGGCTGTGCCTGTCCGCCAGGCTGCTTCTGCCTGGAGCCAGCCGCCCATGAGACTTGTAAAACTAAAAGCCAAAACAGACTCTATAACCGTTGGCTTGGACACTTTGTTCCAATAACAAGAAAGTGACTAAGACACCCTCCAAACTGGGTGGGGCTTCCTCTATTAGCTGAAGACCCAGAGAGCAAAAGACAGACTTGCATATGGAGCAGGGAATGGGGCATTCTGCCCTCAGACCTAGTCTCCTCCCTGGGGGCTCGCCTGCTGGTCTGTGCCATAGAGTATGACTTGCCAGTCTCCACAGTCACCCGAGTCAGGTCTTCTATCTGTTTCTCTAGAGAACAGTGACTCGTATAATTAGACATGATTAATGACATCTGGCCAAGATTTATTTGTTTCCTATATGCTAGCATTGAAGGTAAGAGATTAAAGTTACCTTTTATTGATGAACGGTCTTCATGAATAAAAAGAAAAATAGAAACGCAGCAAGAAGGGAATTTACTGAACATGATTTTATTACTGCCCAGAAACTCAGCCCCTCAAATAGGAAAACACTTCACCATGTCAGAGGTTGGTTACCATGGGAGCTGATCCAGGGCTTGTTTATATAGTTGGAGGAGCCTTCTTTAAAAAGTGAATATGAAAGTAATAATAACTTGAATACTAATAATGCCACAATGAATATCTGCAAAAAGGAATAATAACAGGTGACAAAAATTTAAAAGCTGACAAGTATCCCTAAGGTGACAGAATCTGGAAAGAAAGCATTTACTTTTGATTAACTAATTGACTAGTCATTAGTTAATCAGTTAACTAAGTGAATGGTATACCTATTATTTTCTTCTTACATAGTTTTTGGTATATGATTCTGATTGCCACTTCAGAGTGAGGGAGAAGAGTAGTTCATAAATTTCGAATTGAGTTCTTCCTCCGTCAGCAACCACCCTCTGTGGTAAAGGTGCAGGTAGGACCCCTCGCCTGAGCCTGTGTGTCATCATGGTGCACAGGTGTGTATACTTCTATAGGAGAGATGTTATATCCAAAAGCTGTACTGGAACAACTGCAGTAGCACTGACACAGCTGAAAACCACATACATATACTCCATCAAACCCAGGTCAAATACATCCCAGACTTAACATTTTTTTAACCCAGGTTCTAAAAATGTCACAGCTACTCCAATGTCACTTTCTGGGAGGGGACATGTTATGGAAGAGAATTCAGAGTGGAGACATGTCCTAAGGTATAATGTCCTAATTTCTCAAATTTTACAAAGCATGTGTTTAAGCATATATGGCCTTGGAAAGGCGCTAGGTAAAGAGAAATCCTAAGACTGAAGTCTCTTGCCAACACATTTATATAGCATCCATTTCTTTGCCCATTTTGAAAAAGAATGAGCTACCAATGTAAATTTATTAATATGTTTTCATGCTGTTGGAATTAATGTGTGAATTTTTCTATAATTAACTGTAAATATTTATGCTACGAGTATGGAAACTATACACGAATATGAAATAGAATTATCTTTAAATCAAAAATTTGCAATGAATATTTTAGAGCATGAAATTGAATCTTGCTTGTAATTATTGTAGACATGCAATAATAGCTCTCTTTTTTGAAATGGCCTTTTCTTATTCACCCCAAGTGAGATAGGCAGCTTTTGTCGGGAGAACTGACTTCAGGAACAAAATAGGTAGTGTAGCCCATCATAGTTAGAACTGATTTCACAATGAAATTGCCATTGCCTTTCAAATGGAAATTTCAGGGACAAATGTTAATAAAACGGTAATGGCTGTAATGGCAGCCCTAATGATGATGTTATGTGTGTTGTCAGATGAATGATAATCATTATCTGTGACTCTTTTTTAGTGCACTGAGGTAGACTGAAATTGGTACTTATAGGGTCGTGATTTACTTGCTTTAGCACATTAAAATGACTTTGCTATTATTTCTAAGGCTTACTGTATGACAGGGTCACGCACACGTGACACAGAATCAGAATGACAGGAACTTTAAGTCAGTTCTGTTCTGCATTCATTATTCATGGGAATAAAGACTCTGTTAAGTCAGTTGTTTAGTGTCTTCTCTTTGATTCTGAAAGAGGTTTGTGTATGAATGTGACTAAGAATCCATGGCTGGCTGGTGCATTGGTGGCACCCCAAATGGTGCCAATCCATACTGATGTCCTTGTGTAGCCACCTTCTACAAGGATTCTGGGATTGGCCACATGACTTGTGGTCAGTGGGAGTGAGCCAGTATGACCCAACCCAGGCTTGCTGAGGGCATGCCTATGCAGTTACCCTTGTGGGATACTCCATCTTGGAACATACTGAAAGGAATCCAGATAGATTGTTGGAGAGTGAAATGATGTAGAATGACCTTGGAAGATGAAACGCTGTGTGGATAGAGAGGCTAACTGGAAGAAAATCAAGGTGCTCTAGGCAAATTTCCAGCTGAATGTAGCCATACGAGAGATGTCAGTTAACCCCGCATGAATAACAGAACCATCCAGTCAATCCACAGAAGTGTGAAAAGTAGAACATCACTGTGCTGTTAAACCATCAAGTTTGCTTTGTAAAACAAATTGAAAATGGAAACAGGAATACAGAAAGATTAAAATCATATTATCTGTATATAAAAATCTGAAAGTAATTTGAGTAAGTATTATAGAAATTTATTAAGTTGAATGTCCACAAATGATAATTTTCACACTTTTATGTGTATAACATAGTACCATATTGTTATGGTTGATACATTGCTTCAACTTGGGGAATCTGGAGGTTTAACTGAGTGATTCAGCAGAAAGCTGGGATGCTTGCTTTGTAAACATCCTGAGCCTGTGGAAGAGGAGGGCATGGATATTGTTTGAGAGGTTCACAACCCCTGGGTGGGGGTAGGCTGTTTACAATGTAGGGGAGAGAAGGAGGCTGCTTGCAGCCATTCCGCCCTTTTGCTTGTGGTTTTTGCTGTGCTCTGCTGCCCTGAACAGTTTGCTCTCTGCCTTGAGCCATTCTACCTCTGAACCAGCCAAGTATGGACTGAAACCTCCACAAACTGTAAGCTAAATAAACCTTTCCTTCCTTCATTTTGGGCGTTGGGTATTTTGTCTCAGCAACGAGAGAAAAGTAACCAAGACACATATGCTAAAGAGTTTATTATTTAAAAAACTTTATACAGAGTTCCCTGGGCTAGGCCACGTATTTGTCCTCAATATTCAAATGCAAAGATGAGACCTAAAATGATAAATATTTTGCACAGTGTTCCACAGTTACTGTACATGGTGTGAAAGATACAGGAGAATTATAAAACATCTTCATGAGGAATGGAATATACAGTTTTTCAAAGGTACACAAATGTACAATTTATTAAAGAGTGAGATAACGACACTGTAATGTATTAAACAATGTGATGCTAAAGATCAGGTTTTTGCTTTTGGTGCTACAGACTGAACTTGGGGTCACATACCTGCTTAGCAAGTCCTGTACTATGGAGGTAGATCTCCAGCTTTTTAAAAGTTTTACTTTTGAGCCAAGGTCTCACTAAGTTTCCAGACTGGCTATGAAAGACTACCACTGTGAATCTGACACAGTTTTGTGACATTAAACAGTTCATGCAAACTCTCAGGGCCACGCTTTCCTTATCAGGTGGACATTAAAGCAGACCTCCGTGGTTGCTGAGTGTGTAACCTGGGCAGTAGTACTCTGTGGCCAGCTTGTATCTCCTTCATGGACTGCATTCCTCTCTTCTTAAATCTGTGTTCAGGGGCCTCACACTTGTAGCTTAAAATTGTCTTTGGTGGGATATTGACACCATGAAAATGTTAAAGTTGAATTAGCTGAAGACATGCAGTCTGTAGTTTACAAAGTTGGATTTCTTGACTGACTCAGCATGGATGAGTAGACACATGAACTGTGTATGTCTCTCTCCCTGAAAAGGGGGCGGCAGAAAGGTGCTTTGAAAGTGTTGGGCACCTCTAGGAAGATTCTGAGGGCATGCACTTGGCTTGGTTCTATTTCTGGGATGGGAATAGAATTGGGGATTCACCAGAGGTCCTCGCTGTTATGAGGGTAAGAAGGTCTAGCAGTTGGGCATCCAACAGGATGCAGCAAAGGGACCCACAGAGTGTCATTGTTAACAAAGCAATAACCACTCATAGGAGAGGTCTTTAGGTACGTTACAGCCACACAGTCTGGGGAGAAGCAATGTGTCCTGTTCACTTTGCAGTTGATTGTATGTGATTGTCCTTCCAGCCTCATCAATAGCAAGGCTGCCTTTGGCATTTCAGTCCAAGTTGCCATTTACTCTTCCTCATCTAGAAAAGTGTTCAGAATTGCACCACCAGTATGAGCCAGGGCTTTTGATTTTGTTCCTGAATCCCAGGCTATTAAACATGTATCAACATATCATTGCTTGCCTGGCCTCATATTTCCCTCCTGCAGGTGAAACATCGTTTAAGATGAATGAACACAGTGAAGTCTCATTATGTGTGATTAACAAAACCCTAGCAGCCCCCTCAGTTATACCTTAGGATGTCAGGGAATGCTTATGTTTCACAAACCTAGAATTAAGTATTTCCTTTTAGATTATTTAGATATTTCAGGGCTTCTCTGAAAGCATACAAAGATTCATGCCTTTGATGCTTGGCAGAAACATGCTTTGCCAATTATTTATTAGAACATAGGAGGCTTTTCTTCAGGAAAAAATTTCTAGTTTCTACCATGGTTTATATAGAAGTGTGTGATACTCTGGTTTTTCTTCAGATAATATAAATCTTTTGCCTTTTTCTATAGAGGAGTGTGATACCTCCAGTTTTCTTTTTCTTTCTCAGAATTTTTTTGGCTATTTGAGGTCATTTATGATTTCCTGTGTATTTTAGGATTATTTTTCTATTTTTGTGATGAATGTCATTGGAATTTTGATTGAGATTTCATTAAATTTGTGTATTGCTTTGAGTATTGCATTCATTTTAGCAAAACTAGTTCTGGTTCTTTTTTGTGTCTCAATGTTTCCAATTATTTATGGGATATTTTTCCATCTTTTGTATATTTTTAAAGTTCTTTCATCAATGATTTATAGTTTTCAACAAGCAGATCTTTCACCTTGTGGGTTAAATTTATTTATAGGTATTTTATTTTATTTTTGATGCTGTATTAAATGGGATGATTCTTTTAAGTTAGGTTATTTGTATATAAGAATGTTATAAATTTTTATATGTTGATTTTTTATCCTGCCACTTCATTTAATTCACTTATAGTTTTGATAGATTTGTTTGTGGAATCTTTGGGGTTTTTTTCACACACAGCATCCTGTGATCTGCAAATAGAGATACAAGTTTTAGGTCTCCCACTTTAATTTGGATTCATTTTATTTCCTTTTCTTGTGTGATTACTTTTGCTAGTACTTCTAGTACTGAGTTTTATTTATTTTTCTCCAATTGGATTTTATTGGTACTTTTTTATTTTTTGTTATTTTATTTTATTTATTGGTACATTTTAGATATACTACAGAATGATCACATTCATTATGGGGAATTTGCACCTGGGTGTGATATAACTTGTTTCTAGTACTATGTTGAATGGAAATAATGAGAACAGGCTTTCTTTCAACAGATCTTAATGGAAAAGTTTTCAGTTTTTCCCTATTCAGTAGATTCACTGTGAACTTTTTACAAATGATATTTATTATGCTGAGTACTTTTATTTCTATACCTGCACAGTTCAGTTTTTCCAAGCTTAAATTTTGTTATTGTAATATGGAAAAAACAAGGGAATTGAAGAATTATGATGAAGATTACATGAGATAATATGCACGAAGTACTTGGCACAAGACCTAGCACATAATGAATACTGGCCATCACTCTCCTCATCAGCACCGTCATCACAGGCACCAGAATACACTGGATTCAAAGTAAACTCATGTAAGGTTACGTTTTTTTCCTCCTTCCACATCTTTTGCCACATTCTGTTGGTTAAAAGCAAGTCACAAGTGCTACCACACAGAAGGAGAGGAGCTGAGCAAGGGTCAGGAGACAGGAGCACTGAGGCCACTTTTAAATCCACCCCAAAATAAATTGTGTAAAATTTGCAAGTAATCTGGTATTAGACCCATTAGTTGCTATTTATGTCCAGTGAAACAGCATCATTTATCATATACAATTAATGTAATTGATAATAAAAGTAATTTAAGTCAACACTGGTGGCATATGTGAAAATGTCTCCTTTGAAAGAGGCTCTATATGTTGACCCAGCCTAATCTGAAGAAAATTCTGGTTTATAAATTCTTGGGATGATCAAAATATTATTCTTTAAATTCAGAGTCTTATTATATAAAAGTTTTTATATTCTTGTATTGGTTTCTTAGGGCTTCTGTAACAAAGTATGACAAATTTAGTGGCTTAAAACAATAGAAATTTATTCTCTCAAAATCTTGGAGTCTAGAAGTCCAACATCAGGACCTTATTCCCCATGAAAGGCTCAAAGAATCCTTCCTTTCCTCTTTCTGGCTTATGGTTGTTTGAAATTTTTGGTATCACTTTGTTATACATGCATTAATCTATTCTTTACTGCCATGAGTTTGTAAGTGGCATCCCCCACCTCTTTCTCACTATATTATATACTATATCAATATAATCACTTGGATTAATGGGCCTTGGTATTCCAATATGATCAAGTTTAATTACTTTTATCTGCAATGACCTTGTTTTCAATTAAAGGTCACTGTGGTGGATTAACTAATGGTCAACTTATAACATCCAGCTGAACTGAATGAATGTGTTGCTGGGTGTGGATGGCCAGGGGATCTAACCTGAGGATTGTTGCCAACAGTGTAAAAAGAGAATGATGGTGCACTGTTGATTCTCTTGGAGATGTTTGTCATGCTGGTTTTCTTAATATGAACTCAACTGTTCTCATTGTCGGAGGAGCTCTGATCCTGTCACTAAGAATGGCTATGATTCCTGGCTCCAGTGCGGATCCCTCAACCTGCTGGCACAGATCCTTCATCCTACTGATGCAGACTTTCTAGCTTCCACCAGTGGCCTTGGGGCCTTCCCAGCACAGATCCTTGATACAGACTTGTGTGAGACATTGTCATGGGCTCTAGGTCTCCAGTTAGACTTGTGGAGGTTATTGCCATGGGCTGTAGGTTTTCAACTGGATGCATGGAGGACATTGCCATGGGATCTAGGCCCTCAGCTGGGTTCTTTGGGTCTCTAGGGTGTGGACAGATCTCTTAAACTCTTGCATTTAACTCTTTTCATGAATATTATAAAATAATTCTATAAATTATGTATTCTGTATTAAATCTACTCATCTGTAAACCCAACTACAACAAAATTTGGTACCAGAGAATTGGGGTCATTGCCATGACTATACCTGACCATGAGAATCAGGAACCTCTGAGAATGGCTTGTGGGAAGAGTTTGGAAAGCTTCAGGGATACCAGATGAAAAAGTAGAGATGTAATGCCTTAGGCTGTTCTGTATGGGAGATTCTGGTAGAAGCTCAGAAGACCAAAAAGCTGGTAAATTTCAGGCTCTCGGGGTTTCTGCTGAGGACTACAATAGCTGTTGGTGTCCAGATGGTGTGTGTTATGACTTGGGAGAAAATTTGCCTGCATTTTGCTCATGTCCAGAGACTTTGCCTGAGACAGGTGAAGTACAAGAATTTTCTATGCTGTTAAATGTTGAGGCAGTGGCATTGCTACTGTTGGGGGCTTTTAGCCAGGTTTATGTTGAGAATCAAGAGCAAAGAGCCCAACAGAATGATTTAAAATGTTATGAATTTGGCTAGAAAGGAAGCTCCAGTAGAGCTGTGAACTGCAAAGAGAGAGCAGAGGAGATCTTGATTTTTCAGAAATTACTGAAGAATAGAAAAGATGGCCTGAGGGCATCACAAGAAACAGCAGAACTCCATTTTTTTGTGCTGCAAAATGGCAAAAGTGTAAGATTCTGCTTTGAGAAGAAAGCCAGAGAGCACCATGTTTTAGAATGGTGGTGACCTATAGAATTTTTTCCTTGGAACTGGATTCAGAGTACTTAGTGATCCAGGCACTTGACTCCTATAGCCAAGGGAGAGGGACTCCTGGCTACTGTTCCTGCTAGCAGGGGATGTTGGCATTATTCATGTGGTGCTGGTTTTAGGTGCACATGGAATAGAAGAGTTGTGGGGTCAGAAAGGCTTCCACCCCTATCTCAGAAGGCCGAGGAGGTCAGGCAATGTGTCCATGAGAAGGCAGTTTGTGAAACTGTGAGTGTGAAGCCAAAGTATAGTGTAAACCTCTGAAATTTGGAGAAGCAAGGAATGTGGATCATCTGAGGAAACCTGCAAGGAAGGAGAAAGCAGGCCCAAGAGAGAAGCCATAGGAACTACAACCACAGGAAGTGCTGTAGGGATGGGGCCATGCAAGCCCTTTGGAGCACACATCTTGCCACAGATGACCTTGGATGCTGCACATGGCACTAAGGGATTTAATCCTTGCCCTGCTGGTTTTTGTACTTGCTTTGGTTCTATTCTTTTGCCTTCCCTTGTTTGTAACTTTTGGAATGGAAATGTCTATGTTGTGCCATTGAATGTTAGAAGTGTTTACTTTCTTTTCATTTCTACAGAGGCTCACAGCTAAGAGTTTGCCTTAAATCTCAAAGGGGGCTTGAGACTTGGACTTTTAAGCAATGGTAAAACTTTTAGGACTTTGGCAGCTCTTGAAGGTGGACTTTACATGAAGGGATGTGCATGCATCTTTGGGGGGTCAGGGGACAGAAGGTTATGGTTTGTGTCTAGATGTCCCTCAGAATGTCCCCCACTCTGTCATGGGGTGGGCTTTTTGGAGGTGTATCTAGACTGTGCAATGCTGGGATTAAAGGTGGGTGACCACCCTAATCCTAGCAGTCTGGATAAAAGGAGCAGAAAGAGTATCTCCTTTCTCTCTCTCTCTCTCTCATTGCTTTTGCTGGTTTCTGCTGCCATGAAGTGTTGCCCCTCTGCCATATGCCACCCTGTCTTTGAGCCAGCTGATTATGAACTGAAACCTATATAAACTGTGAGCAAAATAAAGCTTTCCCCCTTAAGCTTTGGATGTCAGGTATTTTGTCTCAGCAATGAGAAAAGTAACTGAGACAGTTACATAAGGATCTAGGTAGGGTATGAGTTTTGAAGGTACACAGTTTTCAACCCAAAGAGGCCACATTATTTTGTATGATAGCTGCACATGGTAGGCAGTTTCTGAAATAGCGTAACAGTCCCTACCCCCTCACAATCACACCCTTGTGTAATAAGTATCTGCCTTTTGTTTGTGTAGAATCTAGCGGTTTTCTCTTGGGAAATGGAGCAGAAAAAATGAGCTGAGGTGTCACCGAGATTATGTTGTAAAGCCTGTGCTTTCCACCCTGTCTGTACACTCTGGCTCTTCCCACTCACTTGTTCTAACAAAGCAGCTGTTGTGCTGTGAGCTACTCTATGGAGACAACTGCACTATAATGAACTGGCCACATCCAGCCAATAGTGCAGAATTGTATGCCAGGAACTGAATTCTGCCAGCAGCCTCTAGGGTGTGGAGGCAGTTCCTCTGTTAGTGGTAGCCTTTTCTTTTTGACTCTGTACTTTTCAATTTGTATTTTTATTGAAACATTTCCACATTTTGTATTAGTGCGCATTGGTTATACAGCTCAGTGGATTTCTTTTTGGTCTCATGCATACGCCATGCCGTCATCACTCTTCTTTTTTGTTTTCAGATGATTGTACACCCAACTGCTACCTTGACTGTGGCCCTCTGAGAGACATAGAGCCAGAGGGTTTAGCAAAGCTGCTCCTGGGTTCCTGATCTGTGCAGGGAGATAGATGATACAGTTGGCATTCCACCTCCATGCTTCTGCAGCCACTTCTTGGGCTCCACCAACCTTGTATTGAAAGTGTTCAGGAAAAGAATTCCAGAAAGTTCCAAAATGCAAAACTTAAATTTTCCTAGCACCACGGACTATGCTGAAAGCACAAAAGTGAAGCACAGTGTGGCATACACTGCTGTGGTCTCTGATGATTCACAGTCCCGTAGCTTCCAGACCCTGCTGCTTGGGCAGTGCTTGTATTGGGTATTCTTTGTTTGGTACACACTCAGGTCTACCATGGTTACATCTGCACTGAATGTGTGTTGACTTCCTGTTCTAGACATTATTCTCTAAACGATACAACATTACCACTCTTTGCATGTTATTTATATTGTATGAGGTATTGTAAGTCATCAAAATGTGATTTAAATATATGCAAGGATGTGAATAGATTTTATGCAAATGCTATGCTATTTTGTATAAGGGACTTGGTTATCCAAATTCTTTTCGTTCTTTTCTTTTTGTAGTTTGGGAATCAAACCGAGGTCCTTGTGCATGTTATTCAAGCCATGTTTCACTGTGCTCTAGCCTTTTTACATTTTATTTTGAGACAGGATCTAGCTAGGTTGCCCAGGTTGACCACTTGCCTTAGATCCCTCACTAGCTGATAGTACAGGCATGCGCCACCCTTTGTGGGTTGCATGAACAGGTTTGTGATCCTGGAAAGTCCCCAGTTTACTGAGGGACAGCTGTACTATTATTTTCTGACAATAAGTTTTGGGGCAAGTTAATGTGCTTCAGAAGATAGCTAATACTCAACTATACCACTTAAGTTCTTCCTCCATAACATTCTCAACAAATATTATGTAACTTGGGGTATATTTTACATTTTTAATTAAAAAATTTAGAAGTACAGTCTAGTGGGATTAACATAGCATAGTACTAACAGTGCCACTGTTTGTTTTGTAGGGATGATTTAATAATGTCAGGCAAAATTCTTGTCTGTTATGAATGCTGAAGAAAATCTCACAGATTTGATAATTAAGGTCTTGGGTTAATGCAATTAATTATCATAGCTACATCAACAAAATAATGCATCGTGTGTTTGCTTGTAACTGTAGTCCTGGAGCTTTTGTTCTGAATGAGAAATAAATGTAAATTTATTCCAGTTTGGTTGGTTTATATTAATCTGGTATGGTTTTGTTCTTGTCTTCTGAAGTTTGAGGTTTATAATAATGAAATAGTCATTTGACATGCCACTCTTCTACTGCTGTTAATTAGAAAATAATTAGAAAAGGCAATATTTTTAACTAAATTTTTTTCTGGTTTCAATCTAAAGGTGGTATATACAAGTAGTGAGTTGTTTTTAAATCTATTGTTTAAACCTTAAGCAAAGGAGAACTGGATATACATGAGCTCCATTTTGACTGCCTGCTTATTCACTTGATGTTAATGCGTTTGAAAGTATACAAAATGGTAGGGAATTCTGTAGTAGACGAAGATGTTGGATAGACATTTTTAAGAGATTTTGTTATGCTTTGCCATTAATTGAATCGTTATAGTTTATGTTGTGTTATCAATTTTTAACATAAGTTTAGCATTGATTATTTAATTTTGAAAAGATTTGAAGCATTTCTTTGGGCAATTAACTCAGTTTTGAAAGTAGTTTATTCCTAACACCTCTCTAAGTGAATCTCTGTAGTATTATTACTTGAACCATCTGGCTTGATACTGAACTTGAATAGATTTGCAATCCAGAGGTTGGAGTCCTAGTATAAACAGACTTGGGAGAACTCTTGCAGAATTAGTGGGAGGAAACCGAAGATGTTCCTTTGAATGTACATGAATTATTTTAAAAATTCAAAACATTTTTTCCACTGAACTTTTTTGTGATATAGGTATGAATATATAACTGGTTTATTGTCACAAATGATTACTATAAGGACTGGGAATAAACTGCTGACATCATCTAGCCCAAAGCTGATTGCAAGCATAAGGCTAATTATCACATTTTTCTATCCTGTTAGAGTCATCACTAGAGCTTTCGTGACCTTCAATACCACGTTTCAACTTTGAATTCATTAAAACAAAATTAATAAAGTATTGTTCTGTTACTATTTATAACTTCTCCCAGATTCTGTATATTTTAACTGCAATAATATGGAAATTTTAAGGGCATCAAGATATAGAAATATGCCAATATCACCTATTTTTTTGTTTTCTATTAAGTAAGATGTGCAAATGATCCTTGGGCATTACATGGTTTTCTTTGGTGGTCAAAGAAAGAAGTTCCTATTTGTATGAGAGGTGGTGCGGGCCAAAATGTTGCAGGTGGCACTGAGGGAATGACTGATGTGAGAATATTTATGTCTGGTTGTTATGGTTTATAGCAAGATGTCCCTTCAAAGCCTGTTCCCCGGAGGAGCTTTGGGGAGGCGCCTGGGTCATGGGGGTGCGGTACTCATTGGTGGATTCACCCAATGATGAGCTCATAGCTAAATGTAATGGGAGGTGCAGCCTGGTTGGAGGAGATGGGCACTGGGGGCGTGACCTGGGAGGGTATAGCTCCCGCCCTCCTTCCCTTGATCTCTCTCTGCTTCACATGGCCATACCAGGAGCTGGTTGTCCTCTGTCAGGCCCCTCTTCCATTCTGTCTGGCCTTGGAGCCGGCAGATGATGGACCAAAACCTCCACAAACTCAGACCTCAAACAAACATTTTCTCCTTAAAGTGGCAGGTGTTTGGTATTGTGTCTCAGCCATGAGAAAAGTAACAAAGACATTATATTTTTCTGAAACTCTTTAGAGGATTTATAGTGTGTTCTTTCTCACTTGCATTATTCTTACCTGTGGCAGAAGTTTTAGGTCCATCTCACTAAAAGCTCAGCTCCTGATTTAGTCGGACCTGAATACATGAATCATGGTGTCAGGTGCGTAGTAGAGGGAGCCGGTTGTCTCTAAGCCAAAGCTGCTCAAGGGAAGGATGGGCGTTGCGAAATGTTCATCATTATGTAAATGGATAAAGAAAATGTATTTCTGCACAACAGAGTACTACTCTGCCAGAAGGAAGAATAAGCTTGAATCATTCATAGGAAAGTAGATGCACCCTGAGACCATGTTAAGTGAAGTAAATCAGACAAGGCTTAAATATTGCATAGTTTCTCTTATATGCGAAACCCAAAGTTTAAATTAAAGGGCGAAATAAAAGTTAACAGGAAATATGGACATCAATCTTCTGCAAATGGGAAGGGGATGTAGAAAAGAATTAAGATCCGTGATGCACATGAGCAAACTCCCCCCCATGAATGTAATCATTATGTACTGAAGACATTGGATGCTGGTTTTTTTTTTTTTTTTTGCGGTCCTAGGGATCGAACTCAGGACCTTGTGCTTGCCAGGCAGGCACTTATTCCACTGAGCTATATCCCCAGCCCCCTATATACTGAAGACATGTAGTAATAAAAATAAAAATGAAAACGAAGCAAGGCTTGACACATGTTATTGCAGCAGCTGCCCCCTAGGATGGCACCCAGGGATCCTCATCTGGAATCCATGCCCTGTGGAATCCTTCAGAGCTGTCGGTATGACCAGACAAATACAATCACCATGCTTTTTACTTTGGAGTCAAGTCAAAAGCCTGCATCAGAAAAAGCACTGAAGCATGCCTTGGGTTTTTGGTTCACTCATTCCAGAAAAAGCCAGTTATGAGGACACAACATTATGAAGTCTGTGTGGAGAGTCACCAAGAATCCTGCCAGTGCCAACACCAGTCTGCCAGGTAGATGAGTGAATCACCTCTAATCAAGCTTTCTGACAACTGCAGTGCCCACCAACCTTTGGATGTATTTTGATGAAAGAACCTGAGAGAGAACTACCCAAGGGAGTGGCTCCAAAACTTTTGACCTACAGAAACCAGGAAATACAAAGTTATTTTTGCCTTAAGCCTCTCAGCTTTGGGATGGTTAGTCACAGAGCATTAAATGCTTACTATGGACATTTATTCTTCCTCAATATAAGGATGCAGGTATTTAGGTTGAAAAAGTGGCCCTTCATGTATTTGATATATGATAAGAACTCAGAAACAGTAATTAAATAAAATAATAAATACCTCAATGGAAGCAGTGCAAAGTATAGCACTGGAATTTACATAAAGTGTCACAAGAGAATTAGCATCATGATGACTAGAGAAATATTTTTATAATAATGTTAAAACGTTAAGGTTCGTGGTATGGGAGGAGATGCATAGAATATGTTTAGCAACAGCGATACGACTGTAGTCATCCACCAGATTGCAGGCATGCTTGCATCCACGGCAATATTAGGAGGAAAAATAAAGAAACAAGGGCACTGGGTCTGTGGCAGACACAGTGTGATGGCAAATTTTGCATCATATTGGGTAGTTCTTAGTATGTGGGCATTAAACACTAATCTAGGCATTGTTGTGAAAGGTTTTTAGAGATGTGGCTGACATCTATGATCAACTTTAACTGATTTGGGTAAACCTCATCCAAATCAATTAAGGCCTTAAATAGAAGACCTAAGGTTTCCTAAAAAGTACTTTCTGTGCTAAAGTTTCCAGTCCAGTGTGAATTAACTCTTTAAAATGATTCTCTTTCCCTCTCCTTCTCCCACAAATATGTCTAAAATCACTTCTTGCATTTATTGGTTCTTTCCCTTTTGAGACTTCTGACTGATACAGACAGGTACTGCTCAGTGAGTGTGTATCTTCCTCGTATTTTCCAAGTCTTTGCTATAGGTAGTTTGATGCCAGCTGACCAGACTGGACAATGGGATGTGAGCATCGTGCCTTTGTTACTTTTCCTTTAAGCCACTGAGGAGCCAGGTAACTTTTCCTTCCCTTTCTTTCAGACTGTAGAAACTTTAGAAACTGAGTGTCTACACAATGCACTTAGGTTACAGAGGAAGGTGGTCCAGTCAATATTGGACCATGGTGTGTACAAATTAAAATTTTTATTGTGTCAAGCAACAGAGATTTCCAATTTTATTGATTTCACCAGAACTTATCTTGACTAAAATGTCAGGCCATGTGCACATTAATCAAAGGTCTTTTTGGTTGTGAGTGAATAAAAATCCCTTTAATCTGTTAAAAAAAGAGAATTAGTTTATGTAATCTAATGGTCCATGAATGGGTCTGTAGATTTAGTTGGCTGCATCCAAAGAACCAAAAACTGTAAGCAGGTTTTGGCCTCACTCTTAGTGTAGCCTACTTTCACTTCCCCCCTGTTTTTGTACCAACAACCTCCAGGGGATGAGGCGGTGTAACCTGACTGGATAGTGTGCCTAACCAAGACCATGAATTCACTGTGGCCGGGTGACGGACCAAACTCTATGGTCAGGTTTGTTCACATGCTTTTTCTTAGTTATGGGGGAAGATCAGTCCCACTTGTATTCACTTGTATAACAAGTGAATGGGCTGGTATCGTAGTCTCTTTCTTGTTGCTGGGATACACAATTTAAAGAAGAAGAGGTTTTTATTTTGGTTCACAGTGTGAATTAAGTGTTTTAGTTAATTAACTGTCTAGTTTTAGTTCATGGTTTCAAGGTGGAAATGTCATGATGGACAGGTCTGGTGAAGAACAGTTACTCACATCATGGTGGCCACGAAGCAGAGATGGAAGGGTAGAGTTGGGGAGGAAGATAGAACCTTCTAGGCTAGGGGCCAGGGATATAGCTCAGTCATGCAAGTGCCTACCTGGCAAGCATAAGGTTGTGAGTTCAATTCCTGATACCAAAATTAAAAAAGAACCTTCTAGACCATTCCCCAAGCGACCTGCCTCTTACAACTAAGCTGTACCTCCTAGTAGCACATTTAGAACTCATCAGTGGGTCACATCAGTGGAAAAATCCACTTATTGAATATAGTGTCCATAGGATCCAATCAACTTCTAAGCCAATGAAGCCTTTGGGGTGCAGTTTAGATCTAAGCCAAAACAACTGGGGAGCTTTAAAGAAAGTTTGCTGTACCCAGAAGTACAGAGGAAGTCAGGCAGGCAAAAACAATGTATTGTACTTCCCTTGTAGGAGAATAGTTTACATGTGTGCTTTATTAGGAGAAATAAAGTTGAGCTTTATATTTAGAAACACGCATGTAGTCACTGGACGTTGTTTTTCAAAACTGAAGTTCGGATGAGGAAGTGGTGAGACGGCTGTGCAAGTGACAATTGGGAGACTCGCTATTGCAATGTGGTAACTCATTTTAATCAAAGATAAAAGAGTTTGTCACATCAAGGCCATGTATATCAATAAGACATCTGTCGTTGTACAGAAGATGTTAATCTGAATGAAAGCAGTTGAAGAGATATTCATCTTTCAAGAAATAAAGTCAAGGGTAAGTTATTCTATGTTGAAATCACACCCACAATTATTCATTATTTAGATAGTAATGACACATTTAGAACTTGTTCAGAGAGCAATTAACAAGTTGATTGTTCAGCCACATCCTAATCTGTTTTACATACTGTGAATAAAACTAGTCAAGTAGAGAAAGTGACTCAATAGAAAGTTCCTTACATCTCAATTACATTGTAGTATTTATACAAACTGAGTTTCTAGGTTACTGATTTTATAGAAATTATAAATCACATGTGTTGGTTTATATGTGTATCCATTATTAATTTTGACCTGTAATATGTATTTTCCATAATTAATAAAGTTAAATATGAACACAATTATAAATCTCTTATATGTGTAACAGCCTAATATTTGCTTAAAAACTTAAAATTTTATAAGTAGTGAGTCAGTAAAGAGGTTCAGAGAATATATAGTATTTGAGATTGGTTGGGTGTCATGAAAAAGAAAAATTATTCAAATAACCTTTTCTACCTTTTATCTTCCTTTATTTTAAAAAAGAAAAGTACTGACCATAATTATAAAAAGCAAGATTCTATGATGCATATCATATTATATATGATATTTAAAAGACTAGTAAAAACTGGGAGAACAGATACATATTAAATTCCTGCCAAATTGAAGGATTATGTTCTGGAATTTCAGTGGACATGACAAAACGAATTGGCAGGATCAATGTCTTATAGAAACTTGGAAATCAACAGGAATTTAGTAAAAATTGCCACATATAAGCAAATATAGACATATAAATGTAAAAATAGAAATAGAGCTATGGAAAAATCTTACAAATAGAAGTTTACAAAGAACTTGCTTCCAAAACAAACCACAAATCAAAAGCTTTAAAACCCCTGCATCAATAGATAATTCTTTTTCAAATTGACATTCTTCAAGTAGGAAGCAGGGAGGTGGACTGTGGAGATGGGAAGAGGTCGGGGGGTGGGCGGTAGGCGGGAAGGAGGAGGGCAGGGAAGAGGAGGTAAGAACAATCAAGGCGTGGTGTGGATATGTACCAGCCACCCAAGATGAGTGAAACTGCGATGTGTCACGAAGATGTATCGGCTATACAAACATCACATTCCTCAAGAAATTTTCTGCAATATTTTGATAGCAGATTTTTAACTAAATTTTTACATCATTTGTACTGTACTTCTATCCAAAGTATGTTCATCTAATGCCAACCATGTCCTGGGTACATTAAATTCATTTCCTAAGATCAGGGAGATCTGCTAGACTCCAGTTCCCTTCTACAGTTTCTTCAGTGATTCCCCCTCCGCACATTTGTGCCATTCCTGGTGATTCTCTGCTCAGTGCCTAACATGCACAGGGGCCCCACAGAGCACCGTTAGCCACCTGATCTGAGGTACCCTACATAGCTCCAAGAACTACAACAGGAATCGTGGAATCTTGCTTCCTCATACTCACCCACCTTGTGTCTTTCATCTCACAGAAATCAGAAGACCTGTGTGATATTCAAGCTCTCTCCCATTTGCTGTGTGACCTTGGTTAAATGGCTTAAACTGTCAGTGCCTCAGTGCTTGGTCTTCATCCCATTGATTTTCCCATGAAATTCTCTATTCCCCTCTCCTTTGTGAAATTTCTAGTCGTGGCCTCTGAATTTGAACTTACTTAAAATAATTTTTTATTTCTAATTTGTTATGTAAGTTTTTTTGTAATAGGTATGATTTTGCTCTGCAATACTTGGGAAAGAACAGAAAACTTCTTTTCCAATTTGAATGAATTTTGCCTCCCTAATTGTGTTATAATCGTTTTTCTTGGAAGAGCAGGCTACTACCACTCACAGGGTTGTGCAGATATTCCAGCGTGTAGCGAACGGGAGAAGTCCTGGGTGCATTGTGTTGGTTATCATTAATACTCCTTTGATCATGAGAGATAGCTGTGAAGAGCTGCTTCTCTGCATTGTCCAAGTGCTGCTACTCCCGAGGTCTGAGAGGCTTCATACTGGTTCTCAGTCAGTGCTGACTAACAGGCTCCATCACACAGACTCCCTCTGTTTCTCCGGTCTCGGGACTTCAGGCAGATTCCACAGACAGCCAAGGCTTCTGCCTGCCCTCGTTTGTAGCATTGAGAGCAAGGGAGTTTGAATGGGGGCCAGACAAGGAAACTTGAAGGTCCCCTGTTCCTGCACTAGTGTGTCAGAATCTACTATTTCTTCTCCAGAATGAAGAATTTTCAAAAATGACTCCAAGTCCAGCCTCTTACCATTTTTCCCATCTGGGACTGTTCAGTCCTGATGGAGACCACTATGAAGCAGACCCAAGAAGGGCTTAAAGTGACCAATTGGCTTTTTGTGTTTACTTGTGAGTCTGTCCAAAGCCTAGACCTCTTGTCTGGGAGGTGGGCAATGGACTCATAGTGAGTGAACCCCTGTGAGTCAATAATCCTTACTAAAACCTGTAAAGGCAGATGAAGCTGGAAAGCCCCAAAGGATAAGTCAAGATTATAGCTAAGGACACCTGGATCTGATCTCATCTAGAGAAAGACTGCAGCCTCAGGCATCTCGCTCCTGGGGGATTAACTTAATCCTTATTAAGGATTAATTTAATACCTTACTTGGAGAAGTCCTTGAGTAATTCTGCCCTTCTTGTGTACTCCCCTCCCTTCTTCTGCTAACCAAATAAATAAGGGCCACCCAGAGAAGGTCGTGGTCTTAGCCCTGAGAGGATCTCGAATTCTGTGAGAGGCTCTGATCCTCCTGGAGCTCTGACATCATTCTGCTGGCCTCTTTTATTTAGCCTCCACTGGACACTTGTTTGGGAGATTGTGGGCCTGATCAGCCTGCAATAACACGGATATTATTAACTTGATAGTCTAAGGCTTGAAAGGCACTTTGATGACCAAGTGAAAACCTAAAAGGACTTGTTCCCTTGTGGTCAGACCAGCTGTTTATACCTCTGAAACCCAGAACTTTTTAACAAAGCTTTGTGGTAAGCAGATGGATGAACTAAGCCGTGGATGCCCTTATATATTAGGATTCTCCAAAGAAACATATACAGATTGCTTCACACATTATTACAGAGACTGACAACTTCTAAGATCGGCAGGGCGACTTAGATCCAGAGGAGCCCCTGTTGCAGGTCCAGTCAGAAGGCCATCAGCCTCCAACCCAGGAAGACGTGGTGTTCCCGTTTGAAAACAAAGGTAGGAAAAGCCAATATCCAGGTTGAAGCCCTGTGCCTGGTAGCAATTCTTTCTTCCAGGGGAGAGTGTCACCTTTCTGTTCTGTTCAGCCCTGCAGCTGGTGGATACGGCCCACTCACATCAGGGCAATCTCCTCTATGAAGTTGACTAATTTAAATATTAATCTCTCCAAAGCTCCTTTACAGAAGCACTGAAAGCAATGACATAGAGCTGAGGATGTGGCTCAGGAGTAGAGTTCTTGCCTTGCATGCACAGGGCACTGGCGTTGGTCCCCAGCACCACACACACACACACACACACACACACACACACACCCAATAGAACAATGGACACCCCTTGGCCAGTCACTTTGACATACAGAATTGTTACTGTTAGCTTTTCTCCTGAGAGAATTAAACTGAGGACAAGTGAATTTTCAACCTTTGACTCTAGTTTTAGAAGTGTGTAGACTGCAACTTATGTTACATGTGTTACACTTACGTTTTGTTTCCCCGAAAGGATTTTAGCTGATTGTCTACATCAATTAGCATAACAGTTACAGATATAATTTCAAGGTGCTACTGTGCCAGATGAGTAATACTCATTTAGCAAAAGCATTTTCAATTCATTTCACAAACTGTTATATGACCTTGTCTCATAACCTCTAAAGGGCAGCCTATACAAAACCTAAATAAACATTGCCTTCATCATTTCAGTTGGCAACTTATTTACTACAAGCTCTCATATACACCAAAGTGTGTGTGTGTGTGTGTGTGCGTGTGTGTGTGTGTGTGTCTCTGCCTTTTTGAGACAAGGTTTCACTATCCAGTTCAGGCTGGCCTTGAACTCTCGTGAGCCTCCCGCCTCAGAATCCAGAGATTCTGAGATTACTGGGATGCGTCCCCATGCCTGGTTCTATTTATCTTTAGCAGTACTGGAGAGTGAATCCAGGGCACTGAGCTATATCTTAGCCATGTAATTTTTAAAACTTTTGTAGTAAGATCTTTTTAAGTCACTGAATTTCTGGGCTGGTTTCAAACTTAGGATCCTCAGGCTTCCCGAGTGCTGGGATCAAAGGCATGTGCCACCATCTCTCCACAAATTCAGGTGTTCAATTTGTATGTGTATCACAGATGCATATCGGTATACATTTAAGCAGTAGAATACATTTAAAAATAAAATTCTCCTATACACTTTTCCCATATCTGTATTACTCCTTTAACCTCAAGGTATTTGAATAATATTTGAAAACTGTTGCTTAGAAAGCATTCTTAAGATTTTTGTTTAACTGCTCCCTTCCCCACCCCTGGCCTTTGTACTGAGCTACATCTTTAGCCCTTTTTTATTTTGAGACAAGTTTCACTAAATTGCTAAAATGCCTGGACTGGGCAGGAACTTGGGGACCTTGCTCAACCTCCCAGGGTGCTGGGATTTCCAGGGATGCCACCACACGTGGGTTTCAGCTTATGTATTCTTAGCTATGCATTTTGAAGACACCACTGACAATCTTAGCTGTAATCTAGGTTTTGTTTTATTATCAAAATATATAAACTCTGGAATCTAAATTAATTATACTGAGAGAGTTAAATCTAGTAGAGTAGGCATGTGAATTTAAAAGATAATAAAGCCACAATAATACTTTTGCCAGTTCACTTCTGGGAAGTGCGTTAAGAATCAGGGCCTCTCCCTCAGGCATCTGTAATGGAGCTCCCATTCCTGCTCAGTTACTCACCACCCAGGAAATCATGGCTGTGGCCAGCAACATGGTACAAAACACAGATAAAATGACAAGTCTGCAAAAACTTAAAAGTAAGGTTATTTTGTAAATGTTACAGAGCTAGAAAGTGTTTTCTGCGCATTTGTGGAGGCTCTGTTGTATTCCAATTTTAATCCTTTTATGCAAACATATTGGTTTAATAGCTGCTATATTCTATGTACTATGGGAAACACAAAAGTAAAGATAGGTTTTCTGTTATCCTACAAGCAAAGAATTAAAAAAAGTACAGTAACGATAGCATAGCTAAATGAAAACGGTAACTTGAACAATGTAGGCTGGCTTTGCAGGCTGGAATGATTCGGACTGGGTAAAAAGGACCCAGGGAAGTTTCATTCATGAATTGTTTCTATTCAGTTTCTCTGTAGGAGGTAAAAATATTGAAATTATACAGGTGAACTTGTGGCATTTTCAAATTTATGTTTGTCCTTTTAGATCTCAGTGCAACATTTAAATATTTAAATGCTGCATTAAATGCTTAAGTCAGGGTAAGTCAGAGAGAGGCTCCTGCTTACCCGTCTTCTCTTTGTTCTATCTTTAGTATTCTTCTCCTGTGTAGCACTTCAAGCAGAATAGGCAGCTTTGAAAGGGAAAAATTTAAGAAGTTGTTGTTCAAGGAGGGACAGGTGGTCTTCCCAAGCCAGACAGGAGCAGTGGGAGCAGGACTTTCTCCTTAGCTAGGAGGTTGATCTCCTTTCTCCCTTCCCTTGCAAGGCTACAGAAGCTTTATTAGACTAAAGCTGATGACAAATGAAGTCAAGGTGATAATTTGGCAGATGTGACTGATCAGAGACACAAACAACACTGGACAAAAATATATGCTTTGTAATATTATCATTTTCTTTTCTGTTCTTTTTTTCTGGTACTGACAATTAAACCCAAGAAACAGTATATGCTAAGCAAGTGCTCTATCTCTGAGCTACATTGTTAGGCTGTTTTAGTTTTTAATGTTGAGAGAGACTCTCGCTACATTACCTAGGCTAGACATGAACTTGAAATTCTGCTGCCTCAGTCTCATGAGTGGCTGGGATTACAAATGTGAGTCACCAAGCCTAGCTTTGCTTTATAGTATTTTGTAGTCTTAACAATTAAAGTTGTTATTCAGATTTAATATTATAAACTTTAAACATCTTTTTCTAACGAGAAGAACCTTTCCTTTCCTATTTTTAAAAGGCTTTTTTACTGTAATACAATGTAGCAGAAATGCCCCCCCAACTGGTCTGTTTGTTGCCCAGGTAATAGTTCCTATTATAGTTCCACTATTTCTGCTTGCTGTTGCATGGTGGGTCAGCTGAGAGGACCGGCCATGCTGACCTCTTTGGTCACCAGTTTGGTTCTTGCAAATGGAGCAAGGACCTCTCCAGGTCCCAGTGGGAAGGCGAACCCTCGGGTCCCCTTAGAGGTCTGGAGAGTGACACGTGGCTTCCCATTGAATGGCTCGCATCAGATCCAGACCTGCCCCCAGCGTGTGTTCTGAGAGCTCCAGCCACAGGGCTGGCACCTGTATCTGCAGCCAGCTCAGGCTTCAGCGCCTGTGTCACTGGCCTGACCTCCACCAGGCAAACAAATGGTCTTCAGTAAAGTAAAGCCTTCTAAGGGCTAACAGGTATCTGTTAGTGCTTATACACACTTACACAGTCTGGCCCAAGGCATCCAGTACCCGAGCTGAGAGGGCAACAGAACTTTATAAGGTCCTCCTGTGAAAAATCATCTCTAGATATGCCCTATCCTTCACCATTGGCAGTGACAGGGGGCCTGCATTTGTAGCAGAGATAACTAAATAGAAACTGCATACAGCATACAGACCACTAGTTCTGAAAAAGTTGAAGAAACAAAACATAACCCTACAGGAACAGCTTAGAACCAGTTTACCTAAAAGACCAGCTATACCTGTAGACACCCCAGCACAGACATATAACCCAGGTGCATATTAACTACAACTGTCAGAAATTCGGCTTTAGATTCACCATTCCAGAGTTAAAAGAATCCATCCAGATGACTCATGAAGGATTTGCTTGGACCAGACAGCTCCTCTAAAACCCACTCTGAAGAGATTATGCATTCAAAGCCCTGCTCCGGTCACTTGGACACTGAGCAGTCCACACATGGCTAAAGCCTGAGGACACCGTTGACAGCATTGCTCCACACTTCAATGCATATGTCCCTTGATTTTTGTGCCCTTTCAGAATCCTTACCCTAGTTCTTGCTTCCCTACACCTGCTAGCTGTGGTTTTTACCTTAGCTCTATGGACAATTAGTCAAACACTTGACCACGATTTGATGAATGTCCAAGGCATATTTGATACTCAGATTAACTCCTTCACTCCCTTGCCAGAGTAGTGTTATAGCACAGACGTCCTAAATTATGTCTCTTCCTAAAAGCACCTTAGGGAAAAACTCTAATAAGACAATATTTGGGACCTTGTAAAGGGCCCATCCTAGGATCACTGACAACTCTAGTATCACTGCTTCTAGTTGGGCCTTGTGTCAGAAGATCATTTGTAGCATGCCCAGCAAAGACTTGCTGGGGAAACTAAAAGAGGAGGAAAACGTAGTGGAAAATGCCCCACCCCATCCAGTCTGCTAGTTGCCCAGGTAACAGTTCCTGTTGCAGTTCTTGTTGCTTCTGTTTCTTAGACACAGCTGATAACTGTGACACACATTGTAAAAACCCACCAAAGACAGATGAGTACTCTACCTCTGCACCTCCCCTTTAGAGACCCCATAAAACCTTGCTTCCTGGGCCTTCCTTCCCAAACAGTAGGATCATTCCCCACTGTTTTGGGAATGATCCTGATCAGTGCCCACTGGCATAAAATAGATCTGCCTCCAAACCCCGAGTGTCATTTTGATGTTTCTGCTTACCATTGTAACAACGTATTGCATAGTTACTAAGTTTGTGCTACTGTTTGCTCATGTGTCAGTTTTAGATAAGCAGAGACGTAAAACAATGATTTAAAAAGATAATGACTAATAGTTTCATTTACTTTTTGATATTGGAGAACATCTTGTTGCTCTGATGTTTGCACGTGAATTCAGCACAGACTGTATTTTATGAAGCACATAATATTGAAAGGTCCCTTCCTCCTCTGTGTACCAGTCTGTTAAAATGTCCTTTCTCCTTTTGGTACTAAAGAACAGCGATTTGAATCCTGGTGCTGCCACTTGCGTGCTGTGTGACCTTAATGAAGTGAGTCATGTAACCTCTGTGTACCTCAGCTTTCTAGGTCGTCAGTGGGGGTGATAGTAACAGCAATTTCCTATTGATTTGTTATTTTGATCAGATGAGTTCGTTCTATAAATATGGACAAGATTCAGTGACAAGCTAATTCCTGAACCAACTTTTAGGTCACAGGAGCGCCGTGCACTAACTGGGTTAGCCAATCCCATTTCTCTAGGAGGGGGGATGGTTACTCCTGGATTAATAAGGCCCCTCTTGGGTTCCTCTGCAAGAGCACCGGGAGTGATGGGAGTAGCAGATGCCTGAGTCTGAGTGACCATGTTAGAAAAGATGCTGGTGAATGGATTCTGTTGTAGGGAGAATTGATATTGACCTGCACTGTAAAGGTTACCTTCTCTGCAGGAGACTTAGGAGTGCATTAGTGCCACATATTTGAGAGAGGAAATGTTGTGGTTAAGGGGGCCTTCACATTCCATGAAGTGCTCCTTTCAATGATGTAAGTGCTTCTTTCTATTTGTTTAAGGCTAGGCATGACCAAGCCCACCTACTCAAACCTGTCTGTCCATGGTACTGATTCCGAGACCAGGAAATACTCATCAATCCAGAATCAGGGATCAGCATTCATCATCAAGTTTTCTGACCTTTTTTTTCCCCAAAACTTTTAGTCTCATATTAATTCTTTTTTTTTCTGTTTGGAAATAATTTTAAGCTTGCAGAAAATTTGCAGGAATAACATACAGAACTTTTTCACCCTTCGTATTATTTGAAAATAAATTTGTGATATTATTACACATTAATTCTTAATGTGTGATTTCAAAAGCAAGGAATGGTCTTCCTGAGACATTACACAATCATCAAAATCAGGAGACTGATTTCCAGCATTACTTCCATGTAGGCCCAGACTTCATTCATGTATTGTCAGTTGTCCCAACAGTATGTGTATAGGAAAATGTTCAACAGAAGACAACTTGTGGCATTGTGCTTCCTTTTTAACCTGTCAATCTTGAGTCTCATCCTTTACTCTCACAAGTAAAAGCCATTCTTTACATTCATGACTTTTGAAAGTTCCTTGGTAGAGCACCCTTCAATTGGGGGTGTCTCCTGTTTCCTAGTGTTTGTACTTAGATTAATCATTATGCTGCAGGAATGTTGCAGAAACACAGCTGATGTGGTGTTCTCTCACTGTGCCCCATCAGATGCTCCAGGGTTTTAGTTTGTACCACAATTGGTGATGTTTACTTTGCAACCTTGGTTGAGGAGGTGTCTATCAAGTACCTCTGCTATGAAGTTATTCAGACCCCTTTATCATTAATATGTATTTGAGGAAAGTTTTGGTACAGAGGTAGACTGCTTGCTCAATCAGGTCTTTGCCTTTCAAAGTCTTTCATTCGCCTAATATGTAAATGTGAATATCTTTATTATTTTTTTGAGACAAGTTCTTGCTCTGTGGTTTAGGATAGCTTTGAACTCTCTATGTAGCCCAAGATAGTCTTGGCCTCACATCAGTCCTCCTGCCTCAGCTTCCCATGTGCTGGGATTACAGGTGTGCACCACCATGCCTGGCTAAATTCTCATTTTTTTAATTTTTGGAAACGCAATGTCTTTTTGTTGCTCATGTTGGCCTTTGACTTGTAGGCTCAAGTGATGCTCCTGCCTCAGCCTCCTCAGTGGCCCAGATTTTATATTATTCATGCTTTGCCAGGATTCACCCATTAGTTTTAGTAGTCATTGATATACTTTGACTGAATCAATGATCAGTCATGAGATGATGGCTCCCAAATGTTTGATTTCTCTGGGTTGAACATCTCTTATATATTTATTAGTTACTATTCAAGTGGAAGGTTCTTTTCTCTCTACTTATCTATGTTGATATGGATTCACAAATTCCAAGGTTATAAAATTGGATATAATTTTTCTCATTATTTATTTTGATGTTCATTTTGTTCTTGATTTGGTGGGTGGGCATCCTCAGACATACTCTTCCATTCCTTTAGCCCTTCTTTTCTTTCTGGAGCAAAGATGTGTTGCAGAAGTCATCTTGCACTTCTTAATTTTAGCTCCAGCATCAGAAATTTTCTTTGGATTCCTCCTTCCTTCCTTCCTTCCTTCCTTCCTTCCTTCCTTCCTTCCTTCTTTCTTTTTTGCTCTGAAATGATACTCAGGTCTGGGTACTAACTGGGCCCATCATTACTAGAGTATTACTATTCCCCAGGAGTCTCAGTGGTCAGAGTTAAGGGAAATATAGTTGAGTGCAAACCTATCCCATTTCAATGGCAAGCAGAAACACCGAAACGACACCAAGGATTTAGAGACAGATTTATTTACATTGACAGGCACTAATTGGGATCATTTCCAGACTATCAGGCCCTGATCTCTGGTGGTCTAGGGCTTATGTTGCATAAGCAAGCAGGAAGTACAGAGGCAGAGTGGCTTGTCAATTGGGGACTGGTTTATACAATGTGCATCACAGTGACCAGCCGTTTCTAAGAGACAGGAGCATCAGGAACTGGCACAGGAACCATCACCTGGGCAACTAAGAAACTGAAATATATGGGCTGGGGCAGCATTCTATTACACTATTAATAATGACCAGAGTTGACTCTCAGGCTGTAATTTTGGAGTCCAGACACTTTGAAAGAAGACTTGGATTTTCTTCCTGTATTTTGTTGGTTTTATAGAGGACAGCTTTCCTTTTCACAATTTAGTGTATCTAAAATGTAATTTTAACTTTTCTAGAAGGATTTTTTTATGTATGAGGATACTGGGCAACAAAGATATTTCCGTGAAACATTTAACTTTCTTAGTTTTCCTATGACTGCTATAATAAGCTACCAGAAATATGTGGTTTAAAATAGTACATGTAAGTTCTTGTTCAGTTCTTGAGGCTGGAAACCTGACACCTAGAATGTAAGTATTTTTATACAGTTTATGCCTAGAAAATGCTGGACTGAACTCAAGGTGTTGGTAAGACTGGTTCTGACTGGAGCATCTAGGACAGACTCTTCTCTGGCCTCTAGAGGCTGTCTGTATTGGTGTTCATCATGTTAATTGAACACTCAGTCTCTGCTTCTTCAACCCAGTCCTCACCACTGGACCTTTCTCCTGAAGCTCTAACTCCTGCTGCTTCATTTTTTTTTTTTTTAATTTTAAAGAGAATAGTAAAAAAAAAAAAAGAACACACACACAAAAAACAGTGGCAAAATACAAACAAAACAAAGCAAGGACATTAAAAAATAAGGGGTTTCAAACCAAATGATAGGGATTAACAGTGGTTGTTATATTACACACTGTTATCTTCAACGAAGTTGTTCGGATTACCAGATGTAACAATGGAAGATTGATCAAAGCATTAAAGGGAATAAAAATAATAATGTGAGAGAACTTTAGAGACCATACATAGTTTCACTAGACCAGATGGTAGGAACTCAACAATGGTTGTTATACTGCATATTGTTGTCTTCACATAAATTGCTCAGATTACCAGATATAAGGAAGCAAAATTGTTCAAAATATAAAAAAACTTTTAATCACTAACTGTTCCCCTCAACAAGCCATCAGGCACCAGCAGTACAGCTATCTATCTATCTATCTATCTATCTATCTATCTTCTGTCTATAATGCCTTAGTACTTCCTTTTTCTTCTTTCCCTCATCCTAGTTGTTCCTTCCTTTGAGCAATTTCTTTCCCTTTGACATTATCTATTGAGATATTATCTATTTGGGTTTTATTTATTTATTTATTTATTTGCGGTACTGGGGATCGAACTCAGGACCCTGCGCTTGCTAGGCAAGCGCTTATTCCACTGAGCTATATCCCCAGCCCTATTTGGGTTTTATTTACTCTTTCATATTCTTACACTAGGGAGGCAATATGATGTTTACACATGTGGGTCCTATTTATTTCACTTATGAGTATGGTCTCTAGTTGCATCCATTTACCTATAAAAGCCTCAAGTTTATATTTTTTATAGCTGAGTGATGCTCCACTGTATAAAAATACCACATTCTTTTTATCCATTCCTCAGTTGATGGGCATTTGAGTTGTTTCCAAGATTTTGCTCTGACAAATTGCAATGCTATAACCATGGGTGCACATATATCACTGTGGTATGATGTTTTTAATTCTTCTGGAAAAATACCCAGGAGGGGGATAGCTGGGTTACGTGGGACTTCTAATCTTAGTTTTGTGAGGCATCTCCACACTGATTTCCACAGTGGTTTTACAAATCTACACTCCCATCAGCAGTGGACAAGTGTTTCTTTTTCTCCACAACCTCTCAAGCATTTGTCATTGTTTGACTTTTTAATGATAGCCATTCTTTGTGGTGAGATAAAATCTCAGTGTTATTTTAGTTTGCATTTATCAAATAACTAATGATGTTGAACATTTTTAAATATATTTATTTACCATTAGTATTTCTTCATCTGAGAAGTGCATATTCATCTCAGATACCTATTTTTGGACTAGGTCTTTGAATTTTGGTGGCCTGATAGTTTTTAATTCTTTATTGTAGATAGAAGTCCTTAGTCTGAGGGGCAATTGGATAAAATTTTTTCCCAATTTGTGGGTTTTTTTTTTTTTTTTACTCCGTTGGTGATTTCTTTTGATGTGCAGAAACTTTTCAGTAAGGTGAGATCTTAGTTGTTGATTCTTTGAAGTATTTCCTGTGCAGTTTGTTTTTTGTTCATGAACTCTGCCTACCCTTGTCTTTGAGAGTTTTACCTTCTTTCTCTTCCAGTAGATTTAGTGTTTTTGTTTTGATATCTAGATCTTTGATCCATTTTGACTTTAGTTTAGTGCATGGTGGTAGACATAGATCTAGTTTTAGTATTCTGCATGTGGAAAGCCAGTTTTTCCAGCACCATTTATTAAAGCAGTTATCTTTCTTCCAGAGAACATGTTTGGCCCTTTTGTCAAAGATAAGGTGGCTGAGTGTGTTTGTAGCTGTGTCTGCATCTTCTGACCTGTTCTATTGATCTTCAGGTCTGTTTTTTTGCCAGTACTATGCTGATTTTATTACAATAGCTTTGTAATATAATTTCAAGTCAGGAATTGTGATGCCTCCTGACTTGCCTTTGTTTTCCATGATTGCTTTTGCTATTCTAGGCCTCTTCTGGTTCCAGATGAGTTTTAGGTTTTGTCTACATCTGTGAGCTATACTAATGGTATTTTAATTGGGATTGCATTGAATCTGTACAATAATTTGGGGACTATGGCCATTTCCACAATGTTATTTCTTCCTATCCATGAGCAAGGAATATCTTTCCATTTTCTGAAATCCTCTTCAATCTCTTTTTTCAGAGTACTGTAATTTTCACTGTATAGATCTTTTACTTCTTTTGTTAGATTGATTCCTAACTGCTGCTTCCTTTTTTAATTTTAAACTTTAATTATTAATTAATTTATATATTGGGTTCTTCCATTTACTTCAGAGAACTGATTTAAAATTGGAGTGACAGTAATTTCCAAGGTATTAATTAAATAATTTCAGGATGCATCTTCTTACTTTCAATGCTTTTCCTAACTGCTGCTTCCTTTTATAAAAGCTCTTGTGATTAGACTGAACTTACCTCTGTAGTCCAGGACAGTCACCTTAAATTCCTTAATATAATCATGAATGAAAGTCCTTTGCCCATGTGTCTTCCTCAATTTTCCAACTATTTGTGTGGAATAATTTTCATTTTCTGGTTGTGTTAAGGAGAACACTTTCTTTCCGAGTGCTAGTACAAAATCAGTACAATTTGCCTTAGGAAAAAAGGAAATTTTACTAGCTTCTATGAGTGAAAGTTGCAGGGCTAACCCCAATCTTAACCCTCTTACCCTAACTCTTCCTCATGGACCGTGTCAGTGATTCCTTGACCGGCCCAGCAGCTGTGACTGTGCCTCTGATCTTGCTGGTCGTGACTGTATTTGCACCTTCTGGATTCAGGAAGGTGCATATCACATCACCTGACCTGCACTCCTTCATGACCCCTTCGTCATCTGAGGGAGGAAGGAATCAACTCTGTGACTGCCTTTCCCGCCAGTACGCTTGGACTAAAAGGAGAGCTGTCACTAGCTTCTTACTGGTACAGGTTCCCCTCTCACCAGCACAGTCCTAGAGGCCTGGAACAGGAGATTTTCTGGCCTAACACTTTATGACACTGTCCCTAGCTCCTCTACCCTTTCTCTATGCTGTGTTGGGGTAAAGCAGGCATTTCCATTTTGCTCACAGCAGCCACCATTTTTCTATGCCTCTAAAAACCATCCTGGCAGCGAATTACCCATTCCTCTGACACATTGTTGAGGTATTAAATTCTGCTCCCAGGAAACGTTCCTAAGTCAGTGAATTCTTGTTTTTCTGTGTCATATTCTTCCCCTGCTTGGTTTGCTACCTTCAAAGTCCTGGGAGTTCTCCCTTAGCTCCTGATGGTACATGTTGACTAATTCTTGTAACTCTTATTGTTTGCCATCACTTGCGTCTGTATCGGAGAAGCATGCTCCTAGGTGGGCAGTTCTGGGCTTTCACTGGACCACTAGGTACAATAGGATAGGGAGCTCCCAAGGGAAGCTTGCCATGCCTTGTTGAGAGGGGCAGCAAAGCCGGAGTGATAGCTCTTATTCAGGAATTGCGGGCCAGGTTTGAAAACCCACTGGTTTCAGGGATGCAGAGTTTTCATTTCAGTGCCTCTATCTCATGCATAAGGGTCTCAAACTTCCCCACCAGGGACCTGATCTTTACATAAAACACCTGCTTTGTCTGAGCACTCAAATGCCTCTGTGACTCTTACTTTAGCAAGCAGATCTTCAGCTTGCCCTTCAGTTCTCCCTGCCTTTCTTCTCTGTGAAGCGAGATGGCTCGTAGGTTACCAGAGAAGACAAATCCTTTTGCAATTAGCCATTTACCACTTGGAAAAACTCCAGTTGATTTCCCCACTATAGTGTGTCAGAACAACTTAGCAATATCTAGAGTTTTTTGCAAATAGTCACTATTGCACACAGCACATATGCATGGTACCTCCACTGGTACATATTCCAAGGTTACTAAATGTTCTATTATAGTTTCAACAATTGGGTCAAGGACTTTGAGTCAAGGACAGCCTGTGTTCCTCTCCTAACCAAGATGATGTCCTGTTCAACTGCCCAGCAGGAGATGACGAATCTAAATTGTGATCTTACTTGCTGGCTCTCTTCATTTATTCTTTCTACTATCAAGGCTGGTTTTGGTCCTCTAAGAAACACATGTCACTATCAGGATAATACATTGCAAAGGCCAGTGAGTCATTTTTAAAATTTGACTCTTGCTTTTGCTGAAGTGAGAATTTACACGGCGAACTGATGTTCTATTGGCCTCTTTTCATGTGGTAGACTGTTCCTCCATTTTCATCAATAGTCTTCAGCTGGGAAGCAATTTGGTGGAATCTCCACTTTGCTTCATTTTAACTGAAATCTCAGCCTGTATTTACCAGTAATGGCATATACTTGTTCCTCTCTGCAAATGAAACAATTATATGTTCCAGGTTGTTTTTACTGTAACATCTGCACACATTTTTCATCAATTTAAACAACAGCTACTACCAAAGTTACAATTATATATATATATATATATATATATTTTTTTTTTTTTTTACAGAATCTAAGTTGCTCAGGTTGGTCCTGCATTTGCCATCCTGTCATGTCTGGAGTAGCTGGTATAGCGGTGTCCTTCTGCCAACAGCTAGAATTATATTTTCGTACATAATGCCAGGCATCATCTCACAGGACTATTGAGATGATGGAATCAAACATGATTGGAGGAAATAATTTTCATTCATATAATGATAGGATTTGGCATTGGCAGGAAGAATGGAAAAATACAGAATAATGGTCAGAATTGGAAAGAGCTGAGAAGAGGTTTATGTGTGAGAACTGGGATCTAGGAAATCTGAAGCCGGGAAATCTGATGATATGAGAAAAAGAACGTGAACCTTCCTTCTCCTTTATCGTCTGCCACTTACTGTCTCCGTGCAGCTGTGAGTCATTAAACCTCCTTTGGTCTTCCTCCTCAGCTACAAGATGGAGACACTTCTCTGAGGGCTGTGAAAATTAAATATGATAATGCATTGTAAACTGACTATGCTTGTAACAAAGGCAGTCAGCACTCATTTGCGTCAAGCCAGCCTTTGAGGGGGCAGTCAGTGACCTCACCTCCTGGTGACTGCCTTTCCTTGCTGTCTTCCACAGGGGAGTATGTGAGTTGGTATGTGACAATAAATATACAGATGTGTCGCTTTTGATGTTAGGTGATAAAAACGCTGGATTCTCTCTGTCCCTTCCTTCCCTCTCTCCATGTGCTATGGGGGAGCCATGTTGTATGTGGACCCAAGGACAAGCCCATATATTAAGGAATTTCAGCTTTCTTCTTTTCTTTTTTTTGGGGGGGGTACTGGAGATCGAACTCAGCACCTTGTATTTGCTAGGCAGGTGCTTACCCCACTGAGCTATATCCCTAGCGCTCAGCTTTCTTTCAGTAGCTCTGTATCAAGCATGGAGGTGCATTCTGCAGCCCTAACCAAGCTTCACATAACAGCAGTACCTGTGCACAGGTTGAATGTAGCCTTCTTAGACACTTTCCACTAGAACCACTGAGCTAAATCATTACTGATTTCTTGAACCACTGCAACTATGAGATGAATACTTTTTCAAGCTACAAAGCTTGACTTAAATTGTTATGCAGCAATCAATCACTAATGTGTAAAGATCGGGAAAGTGAAAGTTACAATCTAAGCTAAGTTGGGTCCAGTGGTAGAGGGTGAGAATTTTGAATGGAGCAAAGGGTGAGAATGAAAGTTAAGCACTAGTATCCAAAGCCAGGTTATATTTTGTCATCTAGTGGCGGACTCTCAACCACTGTTCCAATTGCTGTGCCAATAATCAATTTGACGTAGGTATTTTGAGATATTGATTTCTTTCAGCCCTTGGGTGGTAAGGTGAAGTCTGAGGAGGCTGGATCAGTGCTAGGCTACATAACTTCTGAGGTCCCTTTCAGTTTTGATGATCTGTGAATTATAAAGAATAGAATTAATGGACAGATAAGTGCAAATGGTGATATGAAATGAAGGGTAACCCATGTAATTGCACTTTCAAACTTTAAAAAGTTTGACTGATAGTTGATAATCATTCATAATATTTGATCTTTAATTGCTGTGGATGTTAGATACAAGCTTGGCTTCGAAGGCTATTTGGGAATATATTACATAAGAAATAACTCTAGATCCAGAAAAGTGAGAAATATCTGTATGTTCATAAAAATTCTATTCAGTGTTATAATAAATTCCAGGCTCTATATTGTGAAGAATATCTCCCTTTCTACATAGCTATACCTATACCTACTCAAACTCCTACTTAAAATTTGAAAGTATGGTGAGATCGATAAAGTTTAAAGAAGGCAGTTAAAGGATTTCATGTAAAAAGGATTTCTTTATGTTAAGTATAGAACTTGTCTTGGTAGTACTGTGGGAAAGGAAGAAAGAAAAGAAAGAAGGAAGGAAAGGAAGAAAGAAAGAAAGAAAGGAAGAAAGAAAGAAAAGAAACCTTGTACTGTGAAATGGCCAGCAGAGGTCCCCAGCCCATAGCTTATCCCCTCTGTTATAGACAGCCCATCCCCTACTGTGTAACTGGTTCCAGGGACCAGCTCGCTTATTTCGGTAACTAATCACAGTGAATACCCTACAGGCTTAAACTACTACTGGAAAAGAATATGTTTAAATTAAAAATGCAAAAGAATATATTTAAATTGAAAATGTCATCAGTATGTACAAACGGGTGTGATATGTTGGAGAATATCAGACAGATACCAAAGATTGAAGGAATAAAAGTACAAGTTACATCTTTGCAAAACAGTGGTTTTCAGAAAAAAATTAGCAGATGAATGTGAAGAATACGGAGGATAAAACAAACCATCATCTGTAAGTCTCATTCCTGAACTTTTCCATTTTGTTCTTTCTCAGTTTGAACTTGTTCTACTTCTGAGGTAGACAGTAAAACAATCCTAAAAGCTTCAAAAGTATGCTTTTTCATTAAAGATGAATTTTAAAAAGGAAAAACATCTCAAGTAGCAGTAACTGCTGGGAGGCTGTTGATATCTGAAATAATTAGATAGTGCCTTTAAGTTTCCTTCCTTCCTCCATCTAAGGTTTGTCTTTACTCTGGTATCACTGCAAATTCTCTTAGAAAGGAGCAGCGGGAAGGGCGCTCACTGGAGAAACTTGGACATTTGCCCTGTAGAGCTCACTCGCTTCCTGATGTGTTAGGGGCAGCAGCCAGTGTGTAAAGTACCCATTGCCAATATTTTATCAGGAAAAAACAGCCAAAGTCTATGACAGTGGTCAAGGCACAGACCTGGGATCAGCTTTCCGACCTGCACAGAGCCGGATGGGTAGCTGCTTCCGAGGCGGATGACAAGGCAGGACAGGCCGGGGGTAAAACTAAGTGCTCTGCCCTAATGTGTACGCGCCACAGGCGGGCCGGGCTCAAGAAACGGTGTGCTGAGCGTTAGATCAAACCCCCAAAGATTCCAAGGGGTTAAATCATGAGAAATGATCGCAAATTAAAACGGTACTTCCGGGCAACGCCGTTGTCATTCTTCTTAGTTCTGCGTCAGTTTCTTAAAGTTTGTTTTCTTCCCCCTTGATATTCTGTGCTGTCTTGTGTGTGTGTGTGTGTGTGTGTGTGTGTGTGAATGCTGGCTGTATGCATAACTGGAGGATCTTTAGAAGCCAAAAAATATGAAAATTGCAACTTCCTGTTTTTCAGTTTTAAAAAGTCTACAGTCTCCTTATTTAAATTGGCAGATGGAGCTTAAAAATTGTTTTATGAAATCCTTTCCTCTGAGTCTTTGTATATACTATCTACAGGTACTACTGCAATTACATTGTATTTATTTGTTTTAAACCCCTAGTAATACAGTTTTCCCACAATTGTAAGTTGTTTTGTCTTAGAATTTGTAGTATCTCGCTCCAAGCTCTTCTTGCTTTCATGGTTTCAGTTGAGAAATCTGCTGTGATTTTTATGGGCTTTCCTTTATAGGCGATCTGTTTCCTTTCTCTGGCAGCTTTTAATATTGTGTTTCTTTGCTGGATATCTGGAATCTTGATTATTATATGCCTGTGCGTGTTTTTCT
>PVLD010014268.1:0-53007 GCA_004027595.1 Dinomys branickii
CCCTACTATCTTATCTATAATTTGGTATTTCCTTTAATGTTTTTGTGTTAACTAATGTGAAGATAACTATGTAATACAACATCCAGTTCTAATTCCCTACTATATTCTGTATAACTTTGTATTTTCTGTATTGTTTATGGCTTTTCTGGTTCATATGTCTCCATTCTTTTGTCTTTAAAATAAAATTTAAAAAAAATGCAAAAGATGCCTGGAAAAACAAGGGGAAGCCCCTAAAAGCACAACCGAGGAGGTGCTATTTAATCAAAACCTTAGTCCTCAGCTTCTGGAGTAAGCAAGCATGGACTGATCGGAATGGGATATGTGCAGATCTGCAAGAAAAAGACTACTCGTATCCTGTTGACACACAAGTTCCTCTTGCAATTCAGTCTAAAAAGTGATCACACACGTGTGAAAACACCTGTACTTAGTCCTATTGCATATGACCCTGGAACACGCAAGACAATTTATATCCAAAACAGCGTACTTGCCTATTCAGCAGATGTTCAGCTGGTTTTAATAAAGAAAAACATAACTCAATTAGATCTCCCAATTTTACTTTTTACCAAATAGATAAGGTCAGAATCCTATTACTGCCAGTTCCAAATTTAACCCTCTTAATGCCAGTTCCATATCCTGGGGAAGAGTCAGATCTGCCCAGATTTCCTAATGTGACCTTATCTCATTGAAAGAAGACTCTCCCTAAGTCATGTTTCTCTGTATCATGCTCACGCAGGCAATGTTCTAGACTATCTTCATAAAGATTTTGTTTTCCTCGGGGTGGACCACAGTTTGTCTGCTTTTCAGGAAAAGAAATTGTCTCCCTTCAGAGCAAAGATTGGGCGGATTTGCTAGCAGCTCTTTTATGGAAGGTTAGGGCCACATCAACTTCAAATTTCCTCACTGTAATAGAAATCTGTAACCAGCACAGGGTCTGCCTAGAGTGTCTATACTGCAGCATGAGGAAAGTCCTGTGTTTCTGGTTCAGATGTCTTCTATTCTGCTAGAATGTATGAAACATGAGCAGACCAGTTTTTAAGCCTGCAAGTAAGAGAGAATGTGAGACTCTTTACAGTTCTTGGCCATTTCTGTTTATTTTGAATATTATATTAGTTAATTAATGTGCAGGATAAATGCTGTTTTCACACCTGACTCCCCTCTCTGCACCTGTAAACAATGTGACAGATGATTTTTGTGCGGGGCTGGAGACATGCATAGACACAGATACATAAATATACTAAATACATCTAGAAAATAATGACTAAATGCTACAGGGATTATGTATGAGGCTTAGAATTTTCCCTTACCAGGTTTATTTTTCCTATTTTATTTATCTTTCATAATGAGCCTGAGTTATTTCATAACTTGATTTCCATGGGAAAATATAAAACCTGTACCTACATTGTGACAGTGACACTAATGACCACAGTGTTTTCAGAAATTAATCTTTGCAGAGGATTTTTCTTGCTAAATCAATATTCCAATCAAAAATAACTACTGAGTGACATTCATCCTTGAATATTTCTTCAATAACTAGTTAGGTAACATGACTACTTTTCTCACACAAATCCTGTTCTTGCCTCCTTTGCATACATCTATGCATATTATAAACCTTTGTGAAAACAATTTACATTCAATTAGCTACATAATTATTTTAAATAATATATTTGCTTATATATATGCATATATTTACCAATGTGCTTCTGTTCAGAAGATCAAAATTTAACTTATAATAAATCACTTTGATGTGTTCCTGAAGAAATGAAGACCCTGAAGTAGTTTTGGATGTGAACTCTACTGTTAAAATCCAAAAGGAGATGGCAGACTTATGAAGAGTACAGGCATCAGATATCAGATATGAAAATTTGTACACAGGGGGATTGTATATGATAACCCAGTGTTTTCATTGTAGTATGAGGTATTCAGTAATATGGAAGGCCATTTATTTTAACTTCACATCATGAACATTAATAAATCACGAGCGACTGCAGGATGATTATTTTGCTGGTGGCTCTTTCTTTGAGCATATCTCAGAAATATTTGCAATCTAATTTTGAGGCCCTTTAGTTAAAAATTTAGAAATTCACTTTGTAGCTTATGATGAAATTGTGTTTCAGACTTAGATATACCGAATTAGCCCCTGAAACCCTTTTTCTAAAATACAAAGACTTAACCTAAAAATATGAAACCTTGGCAGAAAACACACTTTCTAAGGTAAACACTTCCTTTTGGGAAAGGGGAGAGGTGGAAGACGCATGCAAACATACACATCTTATAAAAATCAACATGATTATGTAATGATTCTCATTGGTACAAATGAGATTTCTCATTGGTACAAATGAGAAATCTTAGCTACAGAAAAATGAAATACTTTGCCCAAGGTTGTATAAGAATTAAAAATCAAATTCAGGTCCTTTCATGATGTAAATATCTCACATTGCTTTTCAGAACAGGTATTTTCACATTCATACTAACCTTGCATCCCCTCACAGAACAGGCAGATAGTTGTCATTTGTACATGTTTTCCCGTACATATATAAGGGGACACTTAGGATAGAAATTCCACATCTTTATTACATGGGCAACTTGGAGAAGAGGATCAAAAGATGAAGGGAGGAGGAAGAAAGGGAGGGAGAGGGAGAAGAAAAACCAGAGCTGTGATATGTGCACGTACTAACTCCACGCAAGGAATGGAACGTTTATATACAACAAGTAAGTGCTAACAATAGATGCACATAAATACATAAAACAGATATATTCCCCGAAAGCAGATAAAGACTTTGGATACAAAGGTTTCCTTGTATATTTTTACTCTATGTAAATACATATACACACACACAAATGTACTCACACATGAACATGTACACCTATGTGCACACACATACGTGTGGTGTAAACAGTGCACTCTCAAGTGAGTCCCAGACACTATGCTGGCGTAGACTGACGCAGGTTCCATACTCTCTTCAGTGTCAACTGAGCCTGCCCCGCAAAGCTGCCTTTCACTGAGAGATGTTGGTTAGAGCTCGTGTGCAAAGGGGTCTAACCAGTCACACTTGCTTGTTCCTGATGTTGTCTTTATGAACACAGTTAAAGGCCTCCAATGTCATTTAATAGCTGCATTTGCTGAGACTAAAGACTGCTCATGGTTGACTCTACCAACTAACCCCTGAGGCTGGGGCTGACGTCGTCATGATTGTTCAGGATCCTGAGCAGGATGCGTATCTGAAAAAGTGGCTTCTTAGCTCACTGCTCAAGTTTCTCGGAGATGAAAACAGAATAAAGGAATAATACAAAGAAAGCCAATAAACACCCACCTACTCCCAACACAGCAAAAGGGTAACTCAGTTACACGAAGGCTTCAAAAGTTGTTTCACGTTGTTAAACTATGGCAGACATTGTATGGAAAATGGTAAATTTGGCTTTTTTCTTGTCGTTTCTAATGACATTAGAAATCATTAAGAGAGACAGTTTTTCTCAAAGTCACAGAAGTGAAGTTTTCAAGGAATTGTAAAGATGTGTAGAGTTAATAATTTTGAAACATAGATTTTTCCCTGAAAGTGGTTGCTTGTCTTGGGATGGCTTTCCCTTCTGCAACTATCTCCTTTAATTAAGATTACTAAGTTTGGCTTACTATATTTTACTATACTAATGGGAGAAATAGGAAATGATGCTTAATTTGAGGAAGTTATGGAAGACAAAATTATATTTGAACTTAATTTTAAAAATCATAGGTACATAATTAGTATGTGTGGATATTTTGGATAATAGAATTTGAGCACAAAATTTATTAAATGTATATTACATAGAATGCTCAGCCTGGTATTCCACAAATACGGTCTAGTTTCAACATAAGAAAATGAATCAAGATGACAGAAATTGAATTCAATGTTTTCTCAGTTTTCTGGACAGAGTCACACTACTGTTATTACCAACTTTCATTTGCAATTTCATAACTGCCCTGTGGTGCTCTACAATCTGCACAAGGACAATCTCGTGAAATCCTAAGTATAATCCTAGGTTCATGATGGCTCTTTTCTTTTTAGGAGAAAGACAAAGTGAAAACATGGTTAAAATTGATCTCAACATCCACATGATACTATATTCAGGCAACAATTTAAAGCAGGAGTTCTTGGTCTGCCACAAACACTTTTAAATATCAGGTCACAGGCTGATTAGTTCCAAATATGTCCCATTGTATTAAAAAATGGCTGTACACATACCACACACAGGCACATACCTCTGTAATTTTTGCAGTCCATGCTCAGAGACATTCCTGAAAAAATATTATATAGTACTTCAGCCTGTGTCTTACTAGGTCTGTTCCTTTACAATCACTACCAAAGTAATGCAGTTACAATATGTACTATATTGAGCTTCAGATAAGACTTAGACAAAATTTAGTAGAATTTCATAAGATTAGATATTTTAAAGTACTTTCAGCTCCCCATTTTCTAGCTATTTCCTTTAATAAAGGTTACCTAAGTTTGCCTTACTACATTTTGCTATACTAGTGAGAGAAATAGGAAATGTTTCATAATTCGAGAACAAAATTGATTTAAATGATTGAAGGCTTGGGAGAAGAAGGGCTTGAGACTTAAGCAGGAAATGAAGTTCTGAAGAGTTCAAGCAGAAAGAGAAGGGATGAATTTGAGTAACTCTTATGCTATATCAGACCTTGGAGATAAAAGAATAAATTGCTAACATGGAGATTCAAGGAGTGATTCCCTGTTTGACCTCATTTAAAAGGTCAAGTGTAAAGACCCACATGTCTCTGATTTGTATGTATTTTAATAGATGAGCCATACTGTCCTCAGTCACAAAGGCAGCTCAGCTCTACTTAGGAAGAATAATTAACAATACTGTGAAGAATCAAACACATTCAAAATATTAATAATACACTAAGCGATAATTTCTACCTCAGTAATAAAATAATTGCTGCAATATAAGTGAGTTTTGAACATAAAATGAAAAGCTGTCATCTCGCATCAGTTTTATAGCATGCAGAGAGTAGTTTACAGTGTACAAAAGGATATAATTTTATTACAAAATATAATCCCACCCCATCACATAGTTCTTTCCAGATATTGGAGGGAGCAGCAACCATTTCCTTGCTGCCCGTATTTCTGGGGCACTTGTACACAGGTACTCACACAGGGCACCAGGAGAGTTTGACTCACAGTCCAGACAACTTAGTTTATAGTTCAAAAGCAGCAGCCTGGTTTTCATTTTATGAAATAATATAGTTGCTGCCATCTCTAATAACCCTGAAAGTCACACAAGACTTTTGTGGACCTGATGTCGGAGGCCAGAGAAAAAAATACTGCCTTGAAGAATACTGAATTACAAGATGTCACTACAGAAATGCTTGTAAAAATGTAACTTTCTGACAAGGGCATCTCCTATTGGCAAGACATGAACAGGATGTTAATTCTGCAATTATATATTTCAATATCGGTAATTGAACTGACATTGTATATTTAACAATGAATTGCACCAATGTTTTATTTATATGAAAATAGAAATGTTAACGTACAAGCTCCAAACAGAAAAGCAGTATTCTGCTTTAGTAAATTTAAGAGCTTCTATTTTTGAAAAATAGAATCTCCTTGTAAGATGAGTGACACTTCTTAAATTAGCCTTCTGCTTTAACTCCCAATGTTATATATTTTAGCACATACATGTGTGCCCACAATCTTTCACACTGCATTCAATTTTGTCATTTAATTTCCTTAATGAGAAGGGAAAATCATCTAAGAGAATTAAAATAAAATTATAATTATGTGTATATATATGGAAATCTTTGAAGTTTTATAGAATAACCACTTTGAGCATGACCATTGACAAATAAACCTATTCAAGAAAGTTCTAGAGGCCAGTGGAAAATAAAAACAATGTAACACATCAGCTCATTCTCCCATTCATTCTTATTCTCCAGAAATATGATAAATACACATTATTCATTCAAAAGTATAAGATTTAATGAGAAAGACATGTAGGCACAGACATGCTACAAAATATAAAATAGTATAAAAGTAACAAAGTCAATTGGGAGAAGATGCAAGACTTTTTAGAATGTTTCCTTTGCTATCAATGAGTGGATGGAACAGGGCAAAGAGAGATTTTCATAAGAGAGAGTCCCTTACTTCTCTGCTTGCCTTGAAGACATTTATTCTCCTGGGAATGGTGGCACATCCTTGCATCCAAGCACTCAGGAGACTGAAGTGAGAAGGTCACAAGTTTCAGGGCAGCTTAGGCTACACAGTATGTTCAAGACCAGCCTGCGCTGCATAGTGAAATTCTGTCTCAAAAAATTAGTTTTTTAAATGTAATTTTATAACTTAAGAGCACAGTGCCGAGACATTATTAGAATCCAATGACTACTATGACAAACAAACAATAAATAGTATAAAATAACTTTTAAAGGATAAGTTCGAGTTGGCTAGCTAGGTAAAAAATATCGGCGTTGTTGTGTGTTTGATCTCCTATAGCGTGAAATCAGCTGTGTGTGTGCAAAAGGCATATGTGAGTGTAGATTCAAGGAATAACCTTCATTTGGCTTAAATATAGGATATATATATATATATATATATATATATATATATATATATAAAATATAAGTGCAATTGATAAGTTTAAGTATATATAATAGACCACCTTGACTAAGGAAAGAGATTGGAGGGACCTAACTTACGAAGGTATTACCAGTTCCGGTGAACAATGATTCATTGATGTGGGTCGTGGTGACTGTATAGCAGCAGGTGGCTCTCAGGGATTCACTGTTACCGAGAACTTTATGTTGAGCCACGAATAAGGATCTTGTACAAGCACGAACTGATTAATGATCCAAAGAAACAAAAAATAGAAAGATTCAAGTTTGTTTTCTGAAAGCCATGAATGAGCGAAGTATTTCTGAAGCTTGTATGCCTTTGCCAGAAAACAGCACCAACTAGGCAAGTGTTTTCACACCAAAAACTTGCAGCTAACTTTGTTGTTGAAACCTCTTCCTGCTGTTGTAGTCATTTTCTGCACAATATGCTTATCTATTTTCAACTGGCTTGGGCGCTTGTGGCCCAGTGCTCTGCAGAAGTCAGTGAAATGCTGTGAAGTGAAGTAGAAGGCTGCTCTGTAACAATGGATCCAAATTCTCCCATGCAGTGGCTGAAGCACAGTTTGTTTCAAAAGATCAAATTCACAAAGCCACACATCAAAAAGTTTGTTAGATGGGCTGGGGATATAGCTCAGTGGAATAAGCGCTTGCCTAGCAAGCGCAGGGTCCTGAGTTCGATCCCCGGTACCGCAAAAAAAAAAAAAAAGTTTGTTAGAACCAGGCATTCTGAAGCACCCTCAGCAACACTGACTCCCTCAAAATATTCATAAACCAAACTAAACAAGGTGCAAGCATCTTCGCCAAACTACCTGTCTTTTGAAGTGCAAAACGTCCCAGGGAAAAGCATTCTTTAAATGAGTGCACCTAGTATGACTTTGGCAAATAACTTTATGTTCTAAAGCACCAGTATTATGGGTAACGCATATACAATCAAAGCCGTATATATTCCTTCAAACACACTGAAATTTTCAATAGCATCCCCTCATGGCTACCAGAATATACCTTCTAAGATCTGCAGCAGAAAAAAGATACCCTTTGAACCTTCTTCCTCTTCAGCTCCAGTGTGAACTGGTCTGCACTGGAACAACAGTTACCCGTGGTGTTCTCTACATGAAATGTGACTGCTTCCAAATTCCTTTCAGGACATTGTCAGGATTGTCGCAAGCTTGCTTTTTAAATAGCACTGGTTTTGAACAGATTTATTACTATGCTCTTCATTTTTTTCAAAAAGTGTCATTTCCTATGCAGCTTTACAAAAATGTAGATGCTAATTAAATATTCGGCTAATACAGATTCCTGAAGGCAGCTAGCAGAGCAGCTGTGGCAGACACCCTGCGGAGCACAGGGGCCTTAGAGGAAAGAATCATGAGTCTGAAACGCTTCTGCACATATTTATAGAATGGCAAGTCTTTTTTTGTTTTTCTGCTGGGTTCCACAAACTCACCAGAGAAAGTGAATTCTCTTGGCATTTCTCACTGATTCTATAAAGCCTCTATACTAGCTCTATCACGGAAGTTTTCTGTGAAAATTCTGTGTGTGTTAACAAGAGTTTTTCTGAATTTCTTATTCCACCAACTTCCTGGAAAGGAGCGTCTTTTCCCGGGCAAACTTCCACGGACTAATAATCGTGGGAAAAGTGCATAAAAATGCATTCCTGTAATATGTAGGGCTCTCTGTTTTTGAGAATTCACAAAGTGATCTCTACCCAGAGGTCTTACAGCGTTCATTTATTGCAGGATTTTATAATAACCAGCTGCATCTGGGGGTACTTTGGGAAATGAATTTGAAAAACATGGATCTTGGAGAGACAAAGGACGAGAAAGAAGGAGAAAGAGAGAGTAAAAAAGCGCACACAATATATGAAATAAGACTATTTAAAGATCCCCTTCTCCCTCCTCATAGTCAGTCAGGAGATTTGTTTCCCAAAGAAAACATGTATTCATTTCAATTTAATGAATATGTTAGCGTTCAGTGCAGCACGGGCGGAAGCTTTGTTGGTTGAAGCACTGGTTCATCTGTGAGAGGCTCCGTGCATGTCCAGCGCCTGAGTCCGGCAGGGCTGGTGACAGTGCAAACACACCCTCAGCCTTGGCTGCACCCTCAGTCCGCCATTGTGAGTCCCCACCTTAGGCTGCCGCTTTTCATCTGATTTTAAGAACTCCTTCTCCAACACTTCGTGCTACACACCAGTGGAAACTTAACTGCAGCCTATGGCTCATGGCTGCTGCCCAGCATCCCAAGGGCATCGTACTGGACACCAACATTCAGAGTATGCAGAGTATGCAAGTATTGTTCTTAAATGGGGATCCCTTTCCCATTACCACAAAACAGAAAATAATCCTAAATTTAAAGATCAGAAATTGGTAACTGCCTGTTCTTTTTCTTTTTGTTTTTCATTTCATTTTGTTTTATTTTTCAATCACCAGGAATCGAACTAAAGACTTCACACTTGCCAAGCAGGCCCTGAACCACTGAGCTATATCCCTGACCCTGATATTTTTATTTTATTTTTTTTTATTAAAAAAAATAAAAGTACAAAAACATATTAACAAACAGACACCAATTAGCATAAAAAATAGTACAATCACAACTGATCTATAGACAAGGTGACATGGTCTCAACAGTGGTTATTGCTTTATCCATTGATATCTTCGAAGTGTAAATATATGAACCCATATACAGACATGCAAAATTGCTCAGACAATTAATCCTCTCAACAACAGAAAAACACAAAAACCAAACATCCAAAGACAGAAAACAAAACAGGCAAACAACAACAACAACAAAACACCAATAGTTGCTGCTTTGCATATTGATATCTTCGAAGTGTGTGTTCAGGATAACACATACAGACATACAATATTGATCAAATAACCCGTCATCAATTATTCCTTAGCATTAAGTGATATAATACAATAGTAGAACCATGTTAGCCCTCCTGCATATATGTATATTCATATATACACACATACATTTCTGTCTCTTTCTTTTCTCCTTTCCCTCGTCCCATCTGTCCTTTGTTTTTGAACAGATTTCCTTCATGTCTCTTAGTTTATATTCCCACGCTCGGGTTCTTACACCAGTGATACAATGCATTGCCTGCACATGTATCGCTGATTTATTTCACTAATGAGTATGGACTCCAGTTTTGACCACTTGCCTACAAAGTCCCCAAAACTGTCTTTCTTTATAGCTGAATAATATTCCATTATATAAAAATGCCACAATTTTTTAATCCAGTCTTCTGTGGATGGGCACTTGGGTTGCTTCCACATTTTAGCTATTACAAATTGCGCTGCTGTAAACATGGTTGCACATATATCAGAGTGATATGATGTTTTCAGATCTTCTGGGAAAATACCCAGAAGAGGAATAGCTGGTTTGAATGGAACCTCTAGACCTAGTTTGCGGAGAAATCTCCAAACGGCTCTCCACAGTGGTTGCACCAGTCTGCATTCCCACCAGCTAACTGCCTGTTCTTCACTTACACCAAGCATTGAGTTAGACTGGAAAGCTCCTCCAAGATGACCACACTAATCCCTGGAACTCATAAATATATTGCATGGAAAACCAGACACATACACATGTAACTGTACCTTTGCTAATCAATCCATCTATCCCTCTTTGGGCCTATGCACACATTTAATTTTCAAAAGGGTATTTGATGCCTCCCTTGGTATCCTATTTAAGTATCTAAATGTGCAAAGATTTGCATCTTTATGTCAGTCTAAAATATGTATGATTAGTTAATTTCACATTATCAATCATTTTATAAATCTACAAGTCAGCATTCTGTACATTGAAAGAAATTTTAATTATATTCTCTAAGCCAAATATTCCAAATTCTAGTTTTAGCCTACAACTAATTATCCAGTTATACTTTTTTGGGTACCAGGAGTTGAACTCAGGACCTCGCTAGGCAGGCACTTGTGCCACTGAGCTGTATCTCCAGCCCCAACTAGTTATCAAGTATCTGCAAAGAGTCTGTCTCTTCTCTAGGCATGGCTGATAGAGTAGGACCATAGACAGCAACAGGAAAGAAAAAAATCAGACACAGACATCTGTTTTTACAGAGCTTACAATGAGTAGGGCAGGTGGAAAAGATTACATCATTGATAAATAAAATACACTGGATATTGACAGTTCTACTTAGGGATTAGGAAAAGCAGAACGACGTGTAATAAAGAACAGGAGGGTCCCTGAGGGTACTGTCCCTTGAAATGGCATGCTTGGGGTTAAACGACTTGTGCAGTAAATGAACAAAGAAGGGAACGATCAAACTGAAAGAATATCTCAAGAAGATCTTTATAGATGGAAGAGATATGGAAGAAGTGCAAAGTCCCACAGAAGCAAGTGAGACTTGTTCTTCGACAATATTTATGGATTGATCCCATTTTTAACTGTTATGTAATGACAGACTTCCCACTTATGCAGATAGGGGACAGAACAACAAATAAAAGACACCCTCCTTCTTTGGGAAATTTACATTCCTAGTAGGAACTTGACTGTTTTTTTTTCAAATTAGGTCATTCTGCAGGGCGTGGTGGTGCACGCCCATAATCCCAGCACTCGGGAGGCTGAGGCAGGAGGATTGCTGTGAGTTCAAGGCCAGGGCAGCTACAAAATGAGTTCAAAGCCAGCCTGAATTGCATAGCGAGACCGTGTCTCAAAAAGACAAAAATAAATAAATTTAATTAAATTAAAGAGAAACAAACTAGGCCATTCTCTTGCACTTGTCTTCTCTCTAAAAGTGAAAGAAAATAATTTTTCCTATTTATCAAACAAAAAATGCCTTGCTAATTTAGAACAGTCATAGAGGTTAGTTAGTGAAACCTCATTAAGTCCTAAGCATGATTTTCATAGGAAAAACGTGGCTGGGGCAGTTGTTGCATGAAAATCCTACTTTGCTTCCTGCTAGAGCTTCGCTTCCTGCACATTTAGGACTTACAATTGTAATGCTCCTCAGTTGGAACCAGAGTGACATCTGGACCAAAACTGATTTTATGAAGATTACTTCCCAGAGCCTAACATAGTAAATGCAGTCAGTTTATTCAAACATTACACAGTTTCCAGAGTAACGTATGTTGCACAAATAAAATAAATCATGGATTTAGGGAGAAGCTGAAGTGCTGTCAGCTGGGCTGTAAATGTTTCAACATAATAAATAGTGTATGGAACAGACATGGCTCCTTAGCTGAAGATTTCAGTCTGTGATCGAGGGAGAAGGATCTGATTTAGACAGGAAAAAAACCCAGAGCATTGTGTTCAATTTTAACAGTAGAAATGGTCTCAAAGAAATGGCCTACATGAGGATTGTCAGTGTGACAGATGGTTGGGCTGTATATAATAAAAGTCAAAAAATATTTTGACAAGAAAGAGGACAGATCTGACAATTCGCAAATCAGAATCTCGGGCTGAGCGAACAAGAAAATGTAATTGAATGTGTGCTAAGCTGATGCATGGCTAATTCAATGCAGCTCCAGGAGGGAGTGAGAGACAGGACAGTGTATTCACAGGTTTGGTAAAGAAGGAGGTGGGTAAGAGATTCTGGGAATAAAAACAGAACAGCAACATGCCCACCAGGAAAAGGGCACTTTTAATGGCCTATTGGAGAAATTACATAGAAACTAATAGTTCTATTGTTTTGAACAATACAGGACTGATTTTAAATGTTATTATGCTTTATCTAAAAAAAAAATAGTCTCTTAAAGTTACGCTAAATTTTATCACAGTCAGGAAGGAAACACATTTCATTAACTGTTTTCTAAGATAGATCTAGAAAGTATGGTGCATCTCAAGTTGAATTAATTGCTTTTTTGATACAGGAATCAGAATTATTCTTTTATTGACCATTTGTATAAACTGTAACTTCATTATGTTGAGAAATGGCTGCATATAAGCAAATTTTAAAAGTGATAGATTTCTTCAAGAAATGAATAATTTAATAAAAGACTCTAAATTTTCCTTTAATGAGTAGCATTATCCACCTGATACAGGATAGGGTTTCTACGTTATTACTGCAGAGACAGTCTAAATTTCAGAATAATTAATTAATTAATTAATTCAATCCACTACACCACTCAACCAACAGTAGCCAGAAAGTAGAGAGCTGGGACTGGAGGAGGACAGGAGTGTGTCCTCCCAGATCATGCCCCCGGCGGCCCACTTCCAATGAGGCGCTACCTCCTAAAAACATAGTTAGCTACAAATTCATCGATGGACCAATCCTCAGAAGAGTTCAGTGTCTTGTGATGCAGTCCCTTTCCAAAAGCCCCACTTCTGAACACACAAGACTTTTGAAAGGCATTTAGTTTTAAAATATGACTATTTGTTCTGGTTCAAAAGGCTTATGCCCATCTCATTATGCAAAATCCATTAACTCCACCTCTATGACTTGCCAAAGTCTTACTAGCTAGAGAACAACTGAAAATTCCAAGATTAAAGATTTACTACACGGACAATACCTGAGGCAAATTTCCTACTAGAATGAAACACACACAGCCTCCCTATCCCAACAGTATCTTTCTGACTGAACTCTCACAAATTGACCTTTACTGTCTGCATACCTACAGCTTGCTGGTCTTCTGAACTCCAACCACCATACCTACCAAGCTCTGCTTACGGCCCTTCAGGGTATCTCCAGCTGGCATCTCCAACTTGTTCTGAACGCCCACAAACCAAATTACAAAGGTTTCTGGACCACATGATCAGATATAGTTACAGCAATGACCCCACTACTGTGTTCTGATTTTCTTAATTAGTCACTTTCCTGTCACTGGGTCAGAATATCCAACACCGACACCTCTAAAGAAGGAGAGATTTGCTTTGCCTCTTCTTTCATATGCCTCAGTTTATGGCTGGTTATCTCCAAGGCACAAGTGGTGTGGGGCAAGGAGGGCAGAGTAGAGAGAAAGCTGCTCAACCCTCGGCAGCCAAGAAGCAGAGTAAGAAGGGAGGAGCTGGGGTCAAGAATGTATCCTTCTGGGACACATCGCAACACACTCAATGGAAATTCACTCACAGAACAACCGACAGCTGGCTGCTGTGACCCAGTCATCTCCCAGAAGCCCCACCACTGAACACACGAGGGACTTGGAGGACACTTTGGATCTGAGCCATTACACCTAAGTATTAAAGTAAAAATAATGAAGCAAAATTAATTCACAATGTATCCCACCCACCAAAAAAATAACAGTTACAAGTTCTGTTAAAAATAAAGCATATCTGTGCATCACCTTTGTAATGAAAAGAGTTCCTCAAGTTATTCCCTACTCTTTGCTGAAACTAAAAATGGCACTGCTGGATGCTTTAATAATCTTTATTGCATCATATTTGTGAATATTATTGTACATCATTGCCATCTGCAGCAATTCATAAATCACGGAGCAATAAAGTCTCCTAATAAATCTTACACTCACTCTCTTCACATTATTGACCCCTTTTATTTGCTGATGCCAGAACTCTCCCATATGTTGATGCAGCATCTGCGATCTATGTATCATTATTCTTTATGTCTCATGTTATTTTCTGTAAATCAATATCCTTTCTTTAAAGACAGCTGCAAAGGGAGATGCCCTGCGCTTGACAGAGCACACAGAAAGGGTGGATGTGCAGCCGGGGCTGCCGTCTCCTCTGTGCTCCGAGGACAACTGTAGATGATCCTGGGAGCTTGGGTAAGTTTCATTATTTATATATCATCCTGTTCTCTGGTCCTGTGTTGGTTATATTTCTCCTGTTGCTGGGACAAAATACCTAATGCCCAATGTTAAAGACAGAAAGGTTTATTTATTTCACAGCTTGTGGAGGTTGAAGTCCATACTTGGCTGGCTCTAAGGCAGGGAGGCACATGGTAAAGGGCAACCGTTCATGGTGGTAAGAAAACAGCAAAAGCAACAGGAGCAAAACTGGAGGAGTGGCAGAGAGCAAGCCTCTTTCCCTCCCTTATTTTGGATGAAGCCTATCTGCTACAAGATGAGTGTAGCACACACATCCATTTTCCCAGCTTTGGGCCATGAATCAGTCAAAACCTCCAGAAGCCCACCCCATGACTGCATGAGGCTTTGAGGGGACAGACAGATGCAAACCATTACAGGCCCAGTGAGTGCCCATCGCCGTGCTGTGCGAGCAGTTTTTTGTCTGTGCTCGTCATCAGCTACAGTCCTGCCCTGCTGCTTAACCTTCTCTTTCTCCACAGCCTCATGGACGCTCCCCTTCCCTTAGTTCTTCCAGCCCACCCGCTGTGAAGGGTTTGTTGGGCACTCCTAATATGGGTTCCACTGCTGTTGTCTGGGATATTTTCAAAGGGCTTGCGTACTGGATTCGAGTGCAGGATGAACATACATAGGGCTGGCTTGACAGTGGCCTGGAGGAGCAGGTTTAAGAAGTGGAAGGTGCACGCAGGCACATACAAGCCCCTCAGGCCATCCAGGTGGGGACTGTTGGGGAAACCCTGCCTGCAGTTCATGCTGGTTCTTTTACTTGCCAGCCTCTCAGTGCATGCAGTGTCTGTGGCTTTCCCTGCTAGCACAGGCAGGGAGGTGACAGTACACTGTGCTGACCAAAACAGCTGGAACAATTCTCAGCTTTCAGGCACTAGTGTAGATTTGTAATTGCAAGAAAAGGTCCCTGATGCAAATGGATATGTCAACCTTCATGATTTAGAGATTCGCAGTCTGCTGTGTTTGAAGAGATATTTCTTTCAATCACAAAATTTCATGTACTGTTTACAACTACAAAATCTGTACTCCTATTTTTAAGGAAATACAGTTATTAAATCTTAAAATTTTCCTTATTCTGAAATAACATGAAACACTGATAATGAATGGAGTAAATACAAAAATTTTAGCAAAATAGCCAAATAATTGAAACATGCTTAAACATGAAAGCATCTCATAAAGATCAAATAGATGTTGTTCTGAATCATAAAGATTTTAAATTAAAAAAAGAACATACTATCACTTCAAATAATGTACTACTTTTAGTTAAAATCACTTATGAGAAATGGCTTTAACTTCTGCTAGAGAAATTGTTGTGAGGGTAACAGTCACAAAATCCTGTCTAATATGCTTAAATAATTAAGATACATAACACCATACATCAATAAAAATGAAACACCAAACAAATGAAAATGAAAAGGCCTGGGGCACAAAAAAGTATATTTATTAGATGAAATAAATTTAAAAAAACAAAAGAATATGGTAGCATGAATTGCCTCTTCTCTCCCATCTCCCATTCCTTGTAACAGGATGCGGAAGTCTTACATTTACAATCCTCTTTAGGAAGGGCATGCCGTGTGTTGAGATACGAACAATCTCTTTTGGAGCAGAACTTCACTGATGATAAATCCTTATGAGCAGTTGCCTTCATCCAGCTTGAAAGTCCCTTGCCAGGAATGGACAGCCAACTGATACTTCAATGAAGAGGTAATGCAATGCACTCATCGTACCCTTCAATAATACAGTTTTGTGCATTGTGTCATTTTCGTATAATGTTCTAGTCCAGTGTGTTTTCATCCCCGACAACAGCGCCTAATCCTCCCAAATTTTGATGTCCTTATATCTTTTCCTCAGCTCACTGGGTCCAATTGATTTATCTTCCTAGAGAGACAAAGTACACCTAAAATAAGATTACACACTTATTACCTTAATGCTTATGCCTTAGTGCTATTAAGGGTTTAGAACAAGTACATTTCAAAAGCACACACATATCTAAAAATAACACAGCCACTGGCATCTTCCTTTTTTTCAATTGGAAAACAATCATATCGATGTATTAGTCACCTCATAAAAATGAACTGAATAATAAACACGTTTATTATTTATACAATTTCCACTTCTCTCTTTCATACCTTTATTGATTCCATTGCTAGGCTTTACAGATGAACTTTAGAAAGACTTTTACGCAGCCTTTTGTGCCTGCTTCTGCAGCTCTTACTTGGATTCAATGTGCCTTGTTGCTTCAACACTAGTAGCTGTTTTACGCTGTTCCTTCCCATCTATGGATAAGAATTAAATGGTTAATACAAATCATAGACGAGCAGCTTCCCTTTGCCCACTCTACTTTATACAACATTAGTGCCAGGCCCTGTGTGTGTGTTCACAGACAGAGATGAGGACATAGACACACCCCCTTCCCCCCAACACACTCATGCTTCTCTCTAGCATGCAATCTGAATTTTGCATTCACCAGCCCACTCAATTTGTTTTATATCAGCAAAATGTTTCTGATTGTGACCTTAATCATATTTTCCCTCTTTTATCTTTTTCTTTATTTTGTGGTGCCAGGCCTTGAACTCAGGACCTCTTGCTTGCCAGGCAGGCATTTGTGCCCCTGAGTTATATCCCCAGCCTCCTTTTATTTTAATCTCTCCTTTTTTATTTTTAGCTCAAAACCATTGAAATCTTTTGGCTTCTAAAGTCTTTTCTCAACTTAGGTTTCATCACATAGCATTGTCTTGGCTTTCCTTTGACCTGCTGAGTGTCTTTTGTCCTGGAAACTTCTGCTGTGCTGGGGCAGTAAATGTCTGTGTTTGCTAAGCCCTTCCTCAGGTCTCTTCTTCATTGATTGAGATTCTACCTCCTGAAGTATCATTCATTCTCAAGGACTTCTCTGTGAGCTCCGTGCAAAGTGCTTTGGGGGCTGCATCACTGCCTATGACTGCTGCTTGTCACACCACCCATGTGAGCATTCATCTACCTGACAGACATCGCAGCTTGAGATCTAAGCAGAGCCTAAGGTTTAATCATCCAATCAGTGTATTTAAATTGCCAACTATGAATACTGCCTCTAGAAACATAAATTATGGTGGCAATTTCTCTGATACTGTCTTTGCCTCAGCTGAGTGGTGCCCTTCCTCTCTCTGTGCTCTCTTCTGGTGCCAGTGTTATTAATATTCACTAGGATTTTACTTTGGGTTCTCTCTCTCCAGTTGATGTATTGCTGCATTTGCTATCACTTATAACCTACCTCTGATCATTTCTACACACTTGTCTTCAAACTAACAATAATTCACGGTACCTCAAATTTTGTTCTTGATAACGCTACTGAATATTGAATAAACGTCCATCATGTTAAAAAATTCAAAGTCCCCTGCATCTTATTTCATAAAGGAGCATCGCCACCTACTGACACCACCAGCCCCGCAGAGGCTGCAGCAGGTCCTCAGTGACTCTAACCACCACCTACACCCACATCATATCCACATTTTATTCGTTTCCCCTGAAGTGACTGTTTTCATCCATGTCCTTTTCCCTTTTGTCTTCTTCCTATACAATTTCCTGAGCGCTAACCTCATGAATCTAAAATTAATCATGTCACTTCTGTTGGTACATCTCGGTGGCCCTCCAGTGCCTACACATTTCAGTCTAAATGTTTACTGGCTTGCAATGTAAACCAAAGTTTTTGACATACTCTTTTTTGTGATCAGCAGTTTACGCTACAGGTTCAAAGAAATTTTGGCCTTTCCTGTCTGTGTGTGTAATGATCTGGCAATTTCCAAGACATCCCCATTCTGGTCCTCTTTTGAGGGTGCCTTTTCTCTTGTCTACCAGACAATATGCAATTGGCCCTCTCAGGATCATTCCAAATCTCCTTTTGTAAGACTTGCTGTATGTATTTCTTTTTCTAGCTGTTCAAATTATTTGGATGTTATGTTGTGACATGAACATCTATTAACAATTTACATGCCTGCTTGTAAATGAGCTTCCACAGGGCAGAGAATATCTAATTCATTTTCAATTCCCAGGACTTGTTTTTGCTGCCTTGCCTTGGAGCCAGCTGATGTTAGAATGAGACCTTTACAAACTATAAGTCAAATTAAACCTCTTCTCCACAGAGTTGTGGTTGTTGGATATGTTGGCTTAGTAAACATAACACCGTGGCTCACGTTGCAGAGAGTTCAGTCCATGGTTGTTGGCTCCAAGGCAGAAAGTGTCCTGGTGGAAGGGCATAGGTGAAGTGCTGCTTCCCATGAAAGCCAAGAAGCAGAGAGAGGGGAAGAGCTAGGGACAAGTGTGTGTTCTTACAAGTCACATCTTGGTGGTTCACTGCAATCCAAGCCCTGCTTCCTAGAAGTACATCCAGCTAAGAACTCATCAGTAGACAAATCCACCAGTGAGAATGTGCCCTCATGGCACAACTATCTTCTGATGGTCTATCTGTGGACCCAGGAGGGCTTTTTGCACATACACTGTAACAAACATGCCCATTTCTCTTTTCTCATTGACATATTTTCATTCTACAACAATCAAGCTACTAAAATTAGATTTTCTTTTTCATAAACTGAAAGGAAAATGGTTGACCATATTTTAATTATTTCCTGTATTATTGAAACTCTAATATTAGGGAAATATAAAAATAGAAATGTATGTAATTCCTATGAATTGTTTTCAATAATTTAAAAAATTATCTTTCTGACAGCAGTTTATTTTTACTCTAATGTAGCTATGTAGTGATGCACACACCAAATTACAGTGAAAGCTAAGAGACACAGATTCTTATTGCCTGTCAAGAGGGAAATAAAAATAAAGGAGAATCATGATCCATGTTCAGAAATGTTAAAACAGAATCATGTATTATAATGAGATTAACTTAGATAAAAGCTTTTTTGGGAATTTTATATTTGAGTTTTGATCCAAATACTATCTTGATTTCTGCAGTTCTATGGAAAATGAATTAGGTTTGATATTTTAATTGGTCACTACTGAGAGTCTAAATTCTTTCTAATCTGATTATAGCATTTACTCTGATTGTTTACTATGGATTAATGAAATTTTATGATGAATGCCTATGAAAGTGTAATTTTCAAATATCCAAACACAAATTGTTTATATATTTTGTTATGTGTTTGAAGAAACTTAGATGCATATTTCCTTTTGTGAAAATGAGACACTTCAATAAATGGCATGTAAACAAGAAGGATGTACCCAAAATGAAATTCTATTTATACTGCACTGAATAAAACTGAAGAACCTAATGACTTCCCAGAACATTTTAGCTAGATTTCAAACATTGTTCTCTAAAAAGTGCTTGAAGAAATAACATAAATGTTGATTTGCTAAAGCCTTCTTCATTCCTATGTAGTGGTATTGTACTAACTCTGACTCATTAACAATGAAACTACTGTAAAGCATGTTTCTTAGAAAGGGTTAGGAATATTGATTTGCAAGTCTTTTTCTAAACTTCTCATTTGTCTCATTATTATAATTGCTACCATTTCCTCTTTTCTGTAAAGCTTTTCCTGCTAGGCCAAATATGTTCCTTTCTAACTGTGTTTAATTACATCTATATTGTGAATGGAGTCTTTTATTAGATAATTGTCTATTTTCTAATTGACAGTATTTATTAACTCTCTACTGTACCCTGAAGGTTGCCAGACCCTAGGTCTCAGATTATACAATAGTGAATAACTAAAATCAGGAAGGAGAATTTTACTAATTATAGGAGAAAACAGTTATGTGATCACACAAAGATGTGTAATATTATAATTTGTGACAATTTCAATAAAAGAAAATTTCTATGATCATCCAAGAGAGTTGTCTTTCTTTAGAAAAAATGGAAAAGATTTTGTTACTTCATTTCACCTTGTGGCATTCAGAATAGTCTTTTTCATTTTTCAAGAAGCTGTCCATGCAGCAATCATTGGAACATTCCAATAAATTTATAATAATTAGTATTTCATTTTCAAACAGTAAAACTACACATTTACACTAACAAATTAAACCATTCTGAGTGACACCTTTTCTTAGAGAGACTTGTAGTGATATAAAGTTTAGCATTAATCATAATGACCATATATATAAGAATTTCTATGGTGCTTACCTCAAGATGTGTTATTATCAGTATTGTACAGAAAGATTAGGTGGGGATTTTGTCTCTGTGCTGGACACACAGCAGCATAACTAAAATATTCAAAATCTTCAAGTTGCATTTGTACCTAGTGTTCTCTGCAAGATGGTTCCGTCCACAGCCATTACTTCCTTATGCTTAATTGGACTTAAAATATTGTCTGTAACAAAATAATTTCACTGTTATCTTAATTACTTTTATCATTGCTGAGACAAAATATCCAACACCCAGTTAAAGCTAGGAAATGTTTACTTCAGTTCACAATTTATAGAGGTTTCAATTGATAGTCAGGTGTTCCATGGCAGGGTAGCATCACAGAGAGGCACCGGAGAGGAGAAATTGTCCATTGCAAGCAGATGGGAGAGAGTACATTAGCCCTCTTTCTGCCCCTGATACTTTATGCAGGATGCTCACCCTAGGGCAGGTGTGGCACTCATGCCCTCCTCTTAGCCAGAACTATACGAAACCAGTCAGTGAACCAATTTAGTCATCACATACACTTGATCTCAATGTGACATACTCCAGAGACCTAGCCACCTCAGAAAAGCTTCCCTGTGGCTGCATTTGGCTTTAGAGGGACACCTAGAGACAACCATTACATGCCACCCTTTCTTCTCAAAGACTTATGCACAATCCTTTATGCAAATGGCACTCAGTCCATCGCTAAGTGTTGCCAATGTCTTAAGAATTTCAACATTGCTAAAAAGCCCAAGTTTAGATTCTCCTTTGAAATTTAATGAAAACTGTTACCTACAAGCCCCTGTACAGATGAAAAGAAAGTGAAACACTTCCAATATTCAATGGCAAAAGATAAACTTTACTATTCCAAAAGGTAGAAATAGGTAAACCCAAAGAAATGGGAACAAAGCAAGTCCAAAATCCATCAGGGAAACATTGGTCCTGTAGTTCCATGTGCAGCATCTGAGGCAATCTGTGGCCAAATATGAGCCCAACAGTCTTGAGTGGCTCCACCCCTATGGCATTTCCAGTGGTTGTCTTCTCTCTTGGGCCAGAGCTGCTCCCTTCTTTCAGGTTTCTTTTTCCAGACAATCCACATTCCTTCCTTCTCCAACTTCTGGGGTATTTGCTGTACCTTTGGCTTCACATTCACAGTTTCCACACTGTCCTCTCAGGAGCATTCCGCATGGCCTCCTAGACTTTCTGAAATCATGGTGGAAGCCTTTCTGGTGCCACAACTCTTGAATTCTGTATGTACCAAAAAGCAGCACTGTATGTTTGGTGCTAACATCTCCTGCCAGCTGGAGCAGTATCTAGGCTACATTTTCTTTTGGCTGTAGGGGTTGGATGCCTGGGTTGATGATCACTCTCAACCCAGTCCTGAGGAACAATTTCTCTACGCCCTTGCTATTATGGAACATAGTGATCTGGACTCTCTTCTCAAATAATTTAAGTCTCTTACTTTTGCAACTTTAAGGCTGCAAAAGCTGGAGTCCTTCTGGTTCTTGGAAGGTCCTCAGGTTTCTGTTATCTTTCTTTAAAATACTTGACTTTTGCTTGCTACTCTTTTCATTTTCTGCTCTGCTTTGTCTTTGGAGTGTATAACTTTAGTGGAGCTTCTTTTTGGCCAAACTCACACATTTTAGATCATTTTGCTAGAATCTTTGCTCTTGATTCTCAACACAAAGCTAGCTAAAAGCCCCTAACAATAGCCATGCCATCATCTCAACATTAGACTGCCTTGAAATCTCTTTGGACAGATTAGATGGTCTGCTTCCTTCAATCTCAGTCTCAGGCAAAGCCTCTGGATACAAGCAACAAGCAGACAAATTTTCTGCTAAGTCATAACACACATAATCTGGAGTCCAACTTTACAGCAGAAACCTCCTGTGTGCGGTTTTTGCAGCAGCATTTCTATCAGCATTCTAGTCTTTTAAACTCTAACCTAAGATGCCCATCACATACAGCCTCAGGCTGCTTTTTCAGCCAGCACCTCCAAATCTTTCCAAACTTTTCCCCAAACCATTTTCAAAGGATCCTCAACCCCATGGAAAGGTACAGTCACAACCCCGATCCACTCTTGGTATCCAACTCTTGTCTTAGTTACTTTTCTAATTGCTCAGACACCCTAAGTTGAAAGAGGAAAGGTTCATTTCAGTTCGGTGGGTAGAGGTTTTAATCAGTTAGCTGCTCTAAGGCAGTATAGTGTGGAACAAGGAAACTTGCAGAGGAGAAATAGTCCATAGCAAGCAGGCAAGCCAGAGCATATTAACCCTCTCTCTGCCCTTTATATTTTATGCAAACTACCCACTCTAGGGTGCGCATAGCACTCACAGCCTTAGTCCTAGTCAGAACTGTACCAAACCAATCCATGAACTGATTTAGTGATCACACACCCTTGACCCCAGCTCCACACACTATAGATTGAGCCACCTCTGAAAAGCCTGCCTATGGTCACATGAGGCTTCAAGGGACATCTAGACACAAGCAATAACAACCATTTTCCTGAATAATGTTAAAATTGCTCTTTACTATAAATTGCATGAACATCTTAAAATAACACCATTACATTTCTTTTTTCATTTTAAAGAGAAAAACTAACAAAATAACAACAATGCAGACAAAATCAAAATGACACAAAATCAATAATGATACATGACCTCAAAACAAAATGGCAGAGCCCTCTGTGCACCCAGTGCAGGCAGGAGATCCTCACTCAGAAGACCCACGAACTGCTCTCATCGGGGTTGTGTGTGGGTCCTCCCGGTGTGTGCCAAGTGCTGAATGAGGTACCGGAGCAGGTGCTCCACAAGCTGCTGGCACCACGGTTTGAGTCTGGGCTTCTCTTGCATCCTGCCATCCTGGAGGTCACAGATAGACGGCCTGTGCTTGCTGTTGCTACAGCCCATGCCTGGTTCCTGTGCACTGCTTGAACTGACTGGAGAAGCAGAATCAGATGGGCCATGACCCGCTGACAGCACAGTTCCCAGCTGAATGCTGCTGAGAGAATCAGCTCTTTCCCATATAATTCCTGGGGGCAGAGCAGGTGACCCACGACCCTGCCACCATTACAATCTGAGTCTCCGCCCTCTGTGCACCTGGTACAGACAGGAGATCCTCACTCAGAAGGCCTTTGAACTGCTCTCATCGGGGTTCATATTTGGGCCCTCCTTGTGCATGCCCAGCTCTGAATGAGGTACTGGAGTGGGCACGCCGTGGGGTACTGGCACCATGGTTGAGGTCTGTTCTTCGCTTGCACCCTGACCTCCTGGAGGTCACACACAGAGCCACTCCATGCTTGCTGTTGTGCAGCCCTTGTCTTGACCCAGTGCATGTCCTGAACTGACTGGAGACACAGAATCAGGTGGTCCACAAACTGTTGGCCCCACAGCTCATGTCTGGGTTTTACCTGTATCCTAAACTGCCTGGGGTCACAGGACCACTGGCCTGGCACTGGCCTCTAGTGTAACCGGATTCTGGGTCATAACATGTGACTTGAACTGTGAGGGATCACTGGATCAGACTGCCATCAACTGCCATCACAGTTCATGTCAGTGACCTTGAAGACCTAGGTACATTTCAGCAAATACTGGATGACTACAGACTAAGAAGTGCACCTCAGTGGACACTGAGGGGCAGGCCTGACCACCAGGAAAACAAGGACCACTAGTGACTTTTGCTCAACTGCCAGACAAGAGGGAGACTGAACGTTCTGCCTCCAGCATCAAACATGACAAGGCAAAGGACTAAAATGCAATCTCAGAACTCCACCCCACTCAGAACAAGTCTTGGAGACATCGACATAGGAGAAATTGCTAAACGCACACGTGAAATTGCTGAAATGATTGCAATGGAAGTAAGAAACAACTCCATCAGGCCATAGAAGAGATCAGATCAGAAATAATCTCTCAAGCAAAAAAGAAATGACAATAATAATGAAAGAAATGTTCCACATATCTAGAGAAGAAACAGATAAAAAAAAATAGAGGAACATAGGCAATGGACGGAAACATTACATGAACAACATAGGAATAAATTAGAACACATGAAACAGACTCAAAGAGATTTCTAGGAAACCAAAACTTCCATTGAAAGCTTGCAAAACCTCTTGAATGAAGCCAAAGACAGAAAATTTCAGATCTTGAAGATAGCATGGCAGCTATTGATTATGAAAGGAAGGATCTCTTAAAATCAACAAGGATCCAGGAAAAATCAATTCAACAGCTGCAAGGTGAGGCAAAGAGAAGTAATGTCAGAAAAATAGGAGTGAATGGAACAGCAAGAGGTGACAGAAATGACATAAAAATAATATTTGCAGAAATAATAGAAAAATTCTGCTTCCCCAGCATGGAAGCAGAAACTGAGACACAGTTAAATGAGGCACATAGAACTCCTGAACATAATAAAACTACACCCAGACATATCAAAATCAAGATCACAGATCTCCAGCAAAAGAACAAGAGTATTAAAAGCTGCTAGAGAAAAGAAACAGATCACCTATAAAGCAAAGCCCATCAGAATCATGGTGTATTTCTCGACACAAACAATCTAATTAAGAAAAGCTTGGAGTGAAGTATTACAGGTCCTAAAACAAAACAGTTTCCAACAGAATTGATGTATCCTGCTAAACTATCCTTCAAGTTTAATGGAGAAATAAAATATTTACACAACAAAGAGCAACTGAAGAACTTCATGAGTGCCAAACCATCCTTACAAAAAGTACTAAAATACATTCTAGACAGAGAAGAAAATGACCACAATTTCAAGAACAACAATAGAAAGGAACCCTCAAGCAGAGCAAGCAATTAAACCGGTATAAAATGTAAGAAACCAAGAGCAAGTAAATAACATGACAATGATAAGCCAATACATATGGCTTATAACCATAAAGGTAAATGGCCTCAATTCACCAGTCAAAAGGAACAGACTGCCAGAGGGATTTAAGAAACAAAATCCAACATATGCTATATGAAAGAAACACATTTTACTCAAAAGGAAATCCATGAACTGAAAGTCAAAGGATGGAAAACAATCGTCCATGCAACAGGTACCCCCCCAAAAAAAGCCAGAGTAGCTATTATGTTTGCAGACAATGTAAACTTCAGACTGAGAACAATCAAAAGAGGTAAAGAAGGTCACTACATACTTGTTAGGGGAAAATTGCAAGAGAGTGAAATAACAATCCTAAGCATGTATGCACCAAATATCAGAGCACCAAACTACATAAGACATATAAACCCACATAATTAATAGCAGTATTGTAACAGGGGACCTCATCACCGCTATGATACAAAGACATAGGTCAACTGGACCAAAAATCAGCAAAGAAATAACAGATTTGAATCAAAACAGTGAACAAATGGACTTAGTTGATGTATACAGAGTGTTCCACCCCACAGCATCAGAATACACATTTTTCTCAGCTGCATATGGGACTTTCTCTAAAATAGACTACATTCTAGCCAATAGAGCATACCTACCTAAATGCAAAACAACTGAAATTATCCCATGCATATTATCTGACCACAGTTCATTGAAAATGGAAATTAATGACAAAAGGAAATTCAAAAACTCCATAAACACTTGGAAATTAAATAACAACCTGTTGAACAACCAATGAGTCACAGAAGAAATTAAAGAAGAAATTAAAAAATACCTGCAAACACATGAAAATATACATACAGCCTACCAGAATCTGTGGGATGCAATGAAAGCAGTGCTCAGAGGGAAATTTATAGTGGTGAACTTACACATAAGGAAAACAGAAAGAGAATAAATAAATAGCCTAATGCCGCACCTCAAACTTTTAGAAAAAGAACAATTCAAGCCCAAAGACCAAAGAAGTGAGGAGATTATAAAAATCAGGGCAGAGATTAATGCAACTGATACAAAGAAAGCTCTACAATAAATAAATGAATCAAAGAGTTGGTTCTTTGAAAGAATAAAAAAAATGATAACACTCTAGCCAATCTTATGAAAAAAAGAAAGGAAAGAATTCAAATTCATGACATAAGGAATGAAAAGGGTGAAATTACTGCAGATTCTACTGAAATTCAGAAGATCATTAATTCCTACTTAAAAAATCTTTACTCCCATAGGCTAGAAAACTCAGAAGAAATGGACAGATTCCTAGATATGTACAAATTACCAGGGTTGAGTCAAGAAGATATAAAAACCCTGAATAACCCAATGTCATTTAATGAGATTAAAAATGAAATTAAAAACTTACTGAAAAAGAAATGCCCAGGCCCTGATGGATTCACAGCAAAATTTTACAAGAAATTCAGAGAAGATTTAATACCAACACTCCTCAAACTCTTCAATGAAACTGAAAAGAAAACAGTTCTCCCTAACTCATTTCTGGAGGCAAATGTCATACTGATACCAAAACCAGAGAAAGACATGACCAAGAAAGAGAGCTAGAGACCAATCTCCCTAAGGAATATAGATGCAAAGATACTCAATAAAATACTAGTAAATAGAATGCATCAAATCATTGAGAAAGTCATACACCACGACCAGGTTGGATTCATTCCAGGAATGCAAGGATGGTTCAATATTCACGAATCAATTAATATTAGACACCGTATCAATAGAGTCAAAAACAAAAAAAAACCCATATGATCATCTCAATAGATGCAGAAAAACTGTTGACTAAGTCCAACATGCATTCATAATTAAAACTCTACAGAAAATAGGAATAGATTGTCTTTCCTCAACCTGATCAAAGCCATCTATGGCAAACCAACAGCCGACATCATACTAAATGGACAAAAACTGAAAGCATTTACTTTAAAATCAGGAACAAGACAGAGATGTCTGCTGTCACCCATCCTGTTCAACACAGTTCTGGAAGCATTAGCCTGAGCAATTAGATAAGAGAGAGAAATAAAAGGAATAAAGATTGGAAAGGAAGAAATAAAACTGTCACTCTTTGCAGATGACATGATACTCTACACGGAAGACCCCAAAAACTCCACAGGAAGACTTCTTGACATAATTGACAAACTCAGCTGTGTAGCTGGATACAAAGTCAGTGCCCCCAAATCAATAGCATTCCTATACACAAACAACAAAGAGACTGTGAGAGAAATTAAGGAAACCATACCTTTTGCAATAGCATCCAAAAAATCGAAACATTTATGAATCAATCTAGCAAAAGAAGCAAAAGATCTACTCAGTGAAAACTACAGTGCTCTAAAAAAAAGTAATTGAAGAGGATTTCAATAAATGGAAAAATATTCCTTGATCATGGGTAGGAAGAACCAACATTGCGAAAATGGCCATAGTACCAAAATTGTTGTACAGATTCAATGCAATTCCCATCAAACTACTGTTAGCATACCTTACAGATCTAGAGAAAACATTCCTTAAATTCATCTAGAACTAGAAGAGACCCAGAATACCAAAAGCAATCATGGGCTACAAGGACAAGTTAGGTGGAATCATAGTCCCTGACCTGAAATTATACTACAAAACTACTGTAATAAAACCAACATGGTACTGGCTTTAAAAAAGACCAGAAGATCAATGGAACACACTGGAAGACACAGACACAACCACAAACATGCTCAACCACTATTCTTTGATAAACGGGACAAACAAACTCACTGGAAGAACGATAGCCTCTTTAATAAGTGGTGCTGGAGAAATTGGTTTGCCACCTGTCAAAGCCTGAAAATAGACCCAAGTCTATCACCTTGCACCAAACTCAAATCAAAATGGATCACAGATCTCAATATTAAAACAGAAACACTAAATCTATTGGAGGAGAGAGTAGGTAAAACCTTGAAGACAGGGATAGACAGAGAGTTCATGAACAAAAACCAAACTGCCCATGAAATACTTCAAAGAATCAACAACTTGATCTTATCCTACTGAAAAGTCTCTGCATATCTAAAGAAATCTCCAGCAGAGTAAAAAGATACCCACAAATTGGGAAAAAATTTTAGCTGGCTGTTCCTCAGAGAAAGGTCTTTTATCTAGAATATATAAAGAATTAAGTACATCAGCTCCTCCAAATTCAAAGACCCAATCCGAAAATGGGCAGCTGTGATGAACATACACTTCTAAGATAAAGAAATACAAATGGCAAATAAATACATGAAAAAATGCTCAACATCATTAATCATTTCAGAAATGCAAATTAAAACAACACTAAGATTTCACCTCACCCCGGTAAGAATGGCTATCATTAAGAAATCAACCAGTAACAAATGCTGGTGAGGCTGTGGAAAAGTAGGAACTCTTCTCTACTGCTGGTAGGAATGTAGACTGTTGAAACCACTGTGAAAATCAGTTTGGAGATTTCTCCGGAAACTAGGTCTAGAGGTCCCACTCAACCCAACTATTCCCCTTCTGGGTATTTTCCCAGAAGATCTGAAAACATCATATCACAGCACTATATGTGCACACCCATCTTTGTAGTGGCAGAATTTGTATTTGCTAAATTGTGGAAGCAACCCAAATGCCCATCCACTGAGGATTGGATAAAAGAATCGTGGTACTTTTATATAATGGAATATCACACAGCTGTAAAGATAAACTCGAGGCCTTTATAGGTAAATGTTCACAACTAGAGACCATACACATAAGTGAAATAAATCATACCTTCATTGTAAGCAATGTATTGTCTCACTAGTGTAAGAACCTGAAAGAGTGAATAAAAATTAGGAGGTGTGATAGACTTTATGATATGAAGGGAAAATTCTCAAAAGTAAAGGACAACTGGGGTGTGGGAAAAGAGAAATGAAAGAAGGGGAAATCATGTACGTATGTATGTACAGGATAGCTAACAGTTATACTATTGTCCTCCATTGCTTTAGTGAAAGGAACAGTTAATGATTAATTGCTTGATCAATACTGCGCATCTCTTATTTGTTTTCCTGCGAAACCACTTTGAAGATATCAATAAATAATACAACAACTATTGTTAATTTCCTACCACATTGTCTGTAATTCTTTAATTTTTGAATTGTTCTTATGCTAATTTGTAAATGGACGTCTGTTAATGTTTTCTTTCTTTTATTTTTAAAATAAATTTTTAAAAAACAAATTGGTAGAAAATATAGTGGTTGCTACACTACATACTGTTATCTTCAATGAAGTTGCTCAGTCCAGCAGATGTAAGAATGTAAGATTGGTCAAACAGTCAAACACAGTAACAAGTAATAAAATATTGCTGATGTGTATGGTTTATTGAAAGGAACAGTCAGTGCTTAAAGTTTTCTTTTTTCTTGACCAGTTTTGCAGGCTTGTCTCTGGTAATCAGAATGACTGTTATGAATACAACCATATTCAGTGTAAGAACTATTGTTGAATTCCTACCATCTTGTATGGTGAAGTTTCATACCATCATATTTCTAATGTGAGAAATTTCAAAATATGTTTCACAAAAGTTGAAGGCCTGGAACAATTGTTCAGGCTCCAGTTTTCATTCTGCAGTGTGAATAAGTAGAAACAATACTGCCATGAGACAATTAAATATCTGAATGAGGAAACTGTTTTTTAAAGTCTCACTTCAAAACTTTTTAGTGTTTCATATTAATAGTTACATACATAAAATTACTATAATAAATTGTCATAAAATACATTTGTGCACTTGCATTTCTAAATTTTCAAATGTGATTTTGTATTGTTCCTACAAAATTTACACTATATAATTAGGCTGTATTTTCAACTTTTATACACAGAACACTACACAACAGTGAAATATCTTAGGGTGATATAATACAAAGGATGGATAAAAGTATTAAATCTCGAAGATATCAATATGTAAAGCAGCAACTATTGGTGTTTTTTTTTGTTGTTGTTGTTGTTGCTGTTGTTGTTCTTAGCCTGTTTTGTTTTTTGTCTTTGGATTTTTGGTTTTTGTGTTTTTTCTGTTGTTGAGAGGATTAATTGTCTGACTAAATTTGCATGTCTGTATATGGGTTCATATATTTACACTTCGAAGATATCAATGGATAAAGCAATAACCACTGTTGAGACCATGTCACCTTGTCTGTAGATTAGTTGTGATTGTGCTATGTTTTATGCTAATTGGTGTCTGTTTGTCAATATGTTTTTGTACTTTTATTTTTTTAAATAAAAAATAATAATAAAATAAAATAAAAAAGTATTAAATCTGAGCTTCTAGCTTTCATTAAAAGCTTACATATCCTGTTCACCTTGGAGACCAGGCGATCCGTGCAGAGGAAAAGAGCTTTTGTGTCTCCTACTTTTGAAGCCAACCTTTGTTTTAGTTTTATTTTAGAACCTACCCAAACTCATAGTCTAACATAATTAAGCAGACTAGAGACCATAGAACAGCAGGGTCATAGCAGGGCGATACCTCTCCTGTGACTGGCGCCTCTTCCATGTAATCACTCTTTCATTATTGACTCTTCAGAGAGCCAGACTCTATTTATTCACGGGAAGTGACCAGTTCTAACTGTGCAGTAGCTTTGTGATTTGGTGCAATCTCACCTGCTTACTTTTGTTTGTGTTTTTGTCTTGATTTTGTTGTCATATCAAAATTTAATGAAAGACTGATGTCAAGAAGCCTTTGTCTTCTTTTCTTTGGTCAGTTTTAGGGTTTCAGGTCTTATGTTTAAGTCTTTAATTCATTTTTAGGTTTTTTTTATGTACAGTGTGAGATAAGATCCCATTCCATTCTCTTATACGCAGAAATCCAGTTTTCCCAGGGTGGCTGCAAAACGCTCCCAGGGAGGCTAATTGTGCAGTCTGTTTTCCAGCCATGCCTGAGCTTTGTATATCCAAAGTCAGATCTAAAAGCCACAGAATCATTGGTGAGAAAAGAATTAGGTAGGTTGGAGAAGAATATAATCCAGTAGTTTATATGGAAGCTTGAAGATTAGAGGATTTTCTCCTTTTCCTCCACCTCTGGGAGTCTTCAAAGATTTGCTTGTTTCCCTGGGGATAGGAGAGAGAATCTAAAAGGAATCTCAGTTGAATTTCCCTCCAACCAAAAGAGACAGAAGCAGAGGTGAGATTCACACAGAAACTAAAAATGGAAGTGCAGCTTATCTGAGTTTACCTGCTACAAAAGTTTCTTTCAAACATTTAATTTTTTTCACTAATAAATCTGTAACTTATTTAAACTTCCTTGGAAGTGCCTACACATTTTTTACACTGTCTGTAATTTATTTAAACTTTCTTGGTAGTGCCTATCAGAGTAATCTTACAAATATGGCATGTGTTGGTCACAAATGATTAAGAGCATGAGGCTGAACTGCGAAATAGCTCTATTTTTCACTACCTCTGACTAGATCCCCTCCCTGTTACAATCAAGTAAATTGAAGTCTTTATGGGACAATCTTCCAAGTAATTTTTCTTGGTTGTACATGAAGCAAATTAAGATTTGCTTTCAGTCTTCAAATCTGTTTGTAATGGCCTATGTCACTGTTAACTGCGGATATTTTATACAGTTCATGTCGCCCAAAAGGATATTATCATTGTTTCACCTTTCAAAGGAATTACATAGTAATTTTACAATAAAAGAAAATTTTCATGAGATCAAATGGTACTTATATGGCTTACGATATTTGCATAAACATGAAAATTGTTCATTCATGGATTCATATAGCAAATGGATTTCAGAGAATTTTTTCTAGAATTTGATCTGGAAAGGCTATGGACATTATGCAAAAATTATAATGTTTAGAATCACTTCAAAGGAGAGCCAAAGATAAGTGAACCTTCTTACCTTAAAAGAAAGTACAACACAATTAAAGCACAATACAAACTGAAGAAAAGGGAGATGTTACAACAATACTATTTTACTGTTGATAATATATAAATCCCATAATATTTTTATCATATGAAAATTGTGTATAGGTATAAGAAACTCTTCCTAATATGGTTTTGATGTATGCTCATGTGTTTCTATGACACCAAGACACTGATTTAAAAAGTGTTGCTTAATTGAGAAGCATTGAATAAATTCAACTATTATGAAGAATTCAAACTAATTTGTAATATGTTAAAAAATGGAACAGATAGTTGCCATTCAATGAGGTTTTTTAAAAATTCTTTCAGTGAGTTTTGTTTTGCTTTGCTTTGCTTTGTTTTTGTACTGGGAATTGAACTCAGGACCATGTGCTTCTCAATCAGGCACTGTACCACTGAACTGCATTCCTAGCCCTTAGTGAGTTTTAGAAACAAAGTTGTAAAGTAAATCATCAAGTAGCATCACTGCGTCATTTCCACTTGGCAAAAAAATGAAATGAGAGGAAATCCACTGGAACCACACACCACTAATCTATAAATTGAATTTTCCAGTTAAAAGAGATTGAATCCCGAATTAGTTAAAACTTGGGGAGCAGATGTTGCTTGTTTTGTACTTCTTAGCACACGGGGGTCTCCAGAGATGTGGGCCAGCAGCGCAATCAAAGCATCTCATCTCGGGTCCAGGCAGGCATTAGCGGTTGCATTAGCTGTTGTGTTCAAGGTAGGACCTAAGACCCAGCATCGCTCCCTGTCTGCAACACTGTCAGAGGTCATGGAAGCAGATTAAAAGGTAAATGGGATGATAGTCACATGAAAGTGACTACCTATTTAAAATAATTTCACCAACCTTGAAATAAATATGTGCTTGAAACTGCATAGGTGAGATGCATGTGGGTTAAAACTAAGGCTGGTTTTAGAATATACTTAGTAGAAAACAGTTTTCTGGTTTTTGAAGAATAAATAAAATTTGACCAAGAAAACTTTATCTCCCAAAAATACTTGTTTTAAATTTAAAAACAATAAACAACAGACCATCACTTCCATCATTTGAATTAGTAAAACATTATATTTGACAACAAGTTTCACATGACCTATTCTTTAAAAAGCATTTCCTGGTATAGTGGAAAGACTTTGGGTCTTTCATATTCTTGGGAATACATATGTTCATTTTTAAAATATAGGATAGACATGAACAAATTTCTGGTTATGTATTCTTATTTCTCTAAAAAAATACATATGCAGGATTCAGGACAATGGTACCAACAATTCTGTTCTGTTCATATGAGAGGAAAATATGGACGCACTTAATTTTATGCAAGAGTCAGAGGATTGAAAACAATGTTTCACTCTTGCTTTTGAAACATTCCTAAAAGAGTTAAATTGAGTTTGCCAAAAGTTCACTTTTTCTAAACATATCAGGAAAAGTTTGCTGCTTAAATTTCATACTAACGGTTCTGCAGGACACATAATAAAAATGCATTGCAGTAATAAAATGATTGGAAAGTGAGGATTTTAAAACATGATAAGTGCATATTAATAATATGTAACAGCACTCATGTATGAACTTAACAGAGAAATAGAGATCTAAATGTTACACAAAAAATAAATGTGTTTTATATGGCTAAGTAATTATGATTTTTAAGTTATTTTTATTGAAGAGGAATGCATATGATATAAAGTTAGCCATTGTGAAGTAAATAATTCAGGAGCATTTAGTTTATTCAAAATGTTGTGAAGTTGCTATATTTATCAAATTTTAAAAAACATTTCATTATACCCAAAGAATATTTCATACAATAAGTAATCACAAAAGAATTAGCATTCTTAAACTCATCAACTATTAGGATATAGAGAGATGGTACTCATGTACAACATTCAGAGAGAGAAAGTCCATATGTTTTTAAAAATATCATAAAGACTTTCAGGTGGCAAATTCTTCTGCTCATATCATAATTCCTTTATGTGTGTATAGTGTCCACATCGTTGTCTCAATTGCACTAAATTTGAAAACAACTGTACATGAGAAAGAGCCCAGTGTAGTTCCCTACCTAAAGCAGAAGAGTAAACATTTGACCATTCCCTTCCATCTCACCGCCAGCATCACATGTACACTGGAAAATCCCCCAGCAGAGACTTTCCAAGGGCGGATGCCTTAGAGAAGAGCAGAATAGTGGCCATTAGAGCAGTGATGGCGAGCATGTCACAGATGAGCACTCAAACTGCACCCCATACCCATTTACTGCAAAGTAGCCACACTGCAATTAAGCATGAATATTGATATTTTAATTTGGGAAAAGCACCTCATGCATTAACATTTTTTTTCTAAAAGAAAAATGACTTGCTGCCAGAGGTTCACCAACACTGCACTACAGTGTGACGAAAGAACATGACCTTTATTTCTCATACTTTAAAATTTCTAGTTGAGGTATATATTTTTAAAATTATGATATAATAGTACAATAGCACATCTATGTGTTTTTTGGAACAACTTTTAGGAGCACATGATTAAGGAACTTGGGGAATACAAGATTTCCAATATCCATTCTGTTGTTTCCATAGATGCCTGTCAAGCACTTCGAGGGAGCTCTACCATACAATCCATTCTTAGAGATCATCTGACAGTATTTAAGCCGATGTGCCTTCTCTGTGGCTAACGTTGAGTGTGTCAGCTCACCCATTATCAGTCTCCTTGATTCTCTAACTCTTCCTGGAGTCTATCTCATCATGCCCTTTGGCATGGTAGTACGACTCTCCTGGTCGTCTATAGATTGTAATAAGTTGGATAATTTCAATTTTCTATGGCTGATTAATTCTGTTATGGTCTGTGTCTTGTATTGATAATGGCAATTCTCCGCAGATTTTGGACTGTTGAATTTTCTTCCCTGGGGGTGTCATGCTCAAACCACAGCTCAAGAATATAATTTGTCTATCGCTTAACTGCCCAGTGGGACACCAATCTGTAACTTTACCAGTGAAAACTACACAGATTTAGCATAGCGCTTCTGAGTGCCAGAAATACTAGTTATTATTGATCAGGATTCATGAGATATTATACTCAAAAGGTCATACATTTTAGGTTCAGGGTAGATTTTCCTGGCTCTTGGATGAGACAGGTCTGGGGCTATGTGTAACTCCCAAGAAAGGTTTTCCATTAGTGATTCTAACACTTCTCTCAAATCTTTACTTTGAATTTTCCGTGTATTAGCCTTGCTTTTTTTCATGTTAGTTTTTATTGGTACCTGTTTTCAGTATATAGTGATTATGTTTACCATGGGAGTTGGTCCATGTACATAATTCTCCACTCCCTCCATTTCTCGGGCCCACTCCCCATCACAATAGATCAATGTTCCTTCTTCTCACTGTCTTTTATTGTAACCCTGCAGTTCTTATTCTCAGAATTAGGTAATGACCCCTTCATTCATAATGTTCAGAATTGCTACTGGGGACAGTGGAAAGACACTTCATCTTGGGACTCACACTGGCTATCATCACACTTAGAGTGAGCTGTTTCTTTCACCAGTGATGTCAGATTTGTGAAAGGAACTTAAGTTCTCTTCTCCCTTGTCCCTTACTAAGTCTATCTGAAAGAGAACACGTGACTGGAAGGGGGTAATGGGATGTGTGGCACAGATTTAATTCTATTTTCTATGTCTAGTGACAAACATGTATTTTGTCAGTTATTGATTATTTTTCTTTGATTTTTATATAATATCTATTTTCACATATCTACCACTTGTATCAACTATAGGAGTTCCAAGTAAATGCCATTAAGAGAACAGAACTGATAAAAGTGCTTGGAACATAGGATTTAATTGTGTTTGTAATTAAATTGCATTGTATGATAATCACAGAGTAAAGTAACATATTCAGGGTAACTTTGGTCAATTTGTCAAATATATACGTGCACATTACTAGGAAACACAATAAAAATAATTATGAACACACATCAGTGTGTCTCATAGGTACTGATATTCCAGGTACTCTAAATAAGAAAATTATGGCACCCAGGAATCCTAGAATAATGTGAAATATGTTAGTTATCGTGGACATCTCCAGTATTTGTCTAATCTGTTTTGTGGAATATAACAACCTGTATGGGAAATTATAGTTCATAAATTGCAAGACTAAAATACACTTTCATGAAATATGAATAATTGCTTATTAAGAAAAAACAAAAGCAGGAAAGCTTTCTGCCCTTATATTGCCTAAGTTAAGACTGAGATTTAGAATGACAGTGATGTCCTTCTCCTTTGCCAGGGAGAAAAACCTGAAGACAACTTTAGACCCTCGCAGCCTGGAAATGATAGCAGAGGGATTTATACTAACAAACTTTACTAAGTAGTTATTTTTAATTTACTATTTATTTGCTTTTCCCCATCATATCACCTATAAACCTTAAACCTTCTGCATTAAAGACCCCGTAACAGCACTGAATTTATTAGCAACTCTGTTGCTACCTAATATGAAGTAACATACAGTTTAGAGATATTGTACTTTTTAAAGTGTGATTGGGTCCAAGTATTTAAGGCATAGCAAAGTGAAAGTTTGCTAAATGTTAACACCTGCAAGTTTGTTGCATTACGAACACTGTGCAGGGTAGGTTACACACTTGGGTTATTAAAACACATAAAATCACATGAAGCTGTTCTGCTTCCATTATAGATTGGATAAATCAAAGGTCTTCTGAGTAAGAAAATGCAAGCTTTTTATAAAACCAGACACCAGAACATTTATTATGTTAAACAGATATAGTATCAAACACTGAAAGGCCCACTTGAACAATTTGTGGTAAAAACAAAAGCAAAATTTCTGGATCTCATAGGTGGAGCATTTTGTTCCGGGAGGCTCCCCCAGCCTATGATGTCCAGTAACGCTGACAGCAAGGTTGTGTTGAGGGTCCTACCAGGACAGTGGAGTCACGGGCAGACAGTCTTCACTCGTCTCCTGTCGTCTCTCACTTGAAGCTTGTTTGGTAAGTGTACCTGCAGTTCTCTAAGCTATCTCACCCCCTATACAGGATTCATTTTTGGATACAGTACACTGGGCTTCTATCATCTGGGAAGCAACAAAAGGATTTTCTAGGTTATTTAAATGCACATGTAGAGAACTTACAACATTTATAGACAGTAATGCTGCACAATAGCTTCCAACCCATATCAAAATAATCATTTACACTGAAGACTTACTCTACTTGAAATTCTTGTTTAGTAAATTACTCAGCCAAAGTTATTTCCTAACCAAAATAGCTACAAAAATGTATTCCATAGTAATAGTCACAAAAATTAACACGAAACTTCTTTAGTTATGAAATCTCAAATATTTCTCATGTTAGCTGAGAATGTCATCCCAATTTTTGTTTCAGAATGAAGCACTAGTCGTTCCAAATTCTCTTGGAGTTTGGATTTGCTTTATAACATAATTTAAGCCTGAAGCAGCACCAAAACATAATGGAAACATTCACTTTCCATTTAATGATTATGTTTGTAGGAATTGCCTCATTTGCAATGTGACACTTTTATTTTAACCAAGATGTTGCTTTTTGGTCATTAGAAGCATATAAAATATTCATGGTAACATAACCGTGATGGAGCTCGAGAAGGTAGCCTGTTAAAAAGCACCTGGGATCTAAGATCATCCTTAAATTTAAGGTGTATTAAATTTGTCAGTAGATTTACAGTATTTGTTATAATAATAAGTGTTAGTTTTTAAAGAACAGTTGTTACTTGTATAAATAATCATAGTCTCTAGGTGATCTCTAATTTTAGTTGAAAACAGTCTTATAACATAGAGTATAATACATATACAACTCCAGGGGAACACTTGTGGCTGGGGGTGGGCTCTCCTTTCTCAGAAAATGATTGTCTTTGTGGCAGCTCCAGTCACGTGAGGCTCTGTTCTTAAGGAATCCAGATGATTATGGGTTTTAGCCAATTTCTCTGCTCTCCAAGCATCCAGTCCAAAGGAGCTGGGGTCTGGAAAAGGATATTCTAAACAGTGATCATAAGATGTCTCCTGATCTTAAAAATTAGCAGCTTTTATCTCGTGTTTTTCTTCTCAACAGAGAATGGAAAAGGCTCTGTAAATTTAGGTCTAAATAACTTTGTCACCTTTTAAATACACACTCCCTAGATGACTCACATGACTGTATGCAGAGCTGAGAATAGTTTGTCCCAGAGTTTTACAAAATTAAAGTCAAGCTTTGGTCTAATTTAGTTACAGGTTGGACATTTATAGACAATTCAGAGAGTCACCTGTTCTAGCAAATAGTGTTTTTAAGTCCTTGAATGTCTCAGAAGAAAACACAAATTGTGCTTTTAATGAGTAATAGCTAAAAGACTCAGGAGTCTATTTTCCTTTGTCCCTGTAGCAATCTCTGACTATGCCAGTGACTGTTTTAATGAATAAACTGAAAAAAGAAATTCATGAGCCCTCTGGCCCAGCAAGTTCCCAAAGACAGTGGCTAACTTGTTTCTGTACTATGCACACATTAGGGATTCTGCTCACTGACTACCAACACAGCCATCTGCTAAGTCATGGGCTAAATCAGAGCCAGTTTAAATGCCTTCGGTTGCCACAGCCAGCCACGCCCTGCAATTATTCTCAAGAAGGAAGGACAATTTTAGAATTGCATTGGAGTCAGGATTATTCCCATTACCTCTGTTGAGAGTTCAGGGTGATTAATTTTTCCAAGAGTTTCACCCACTCTCCTTTTGCTGTATTTCTTGTTTTGGCACACAGAGAGAAGCAAATACACACATGTGATAGTAATGGAAAATGTGCATGTATTTTCTGGAGACAGAAACATGTTTATCTGGTTTCTCAAGTCCTTCTCTGTGGAAAAGTGATTATCCCATTTACTGTCTTCAAATAAGACTTACACTTACAGGGCATAGATTTTGGTAAATAGATCTCTAGCCTACTTTGTTCTAGCCTAGAAATGCATTTTTTCATAAAAATATCTACAGTGTATCACATGAGAAAGAAATAAACTCCCCATAGGAGTATATCAATAAAGCTATTGTAAATAAATTGTGATAAACCTCAACTCTATAAATGGCAATTTGACCACACTATCAAAAAGAGCATTGAATTGATTGCCATGGTAATTCTTTAACAAACCATTGCTTCTTCTATTTTGAAGAAAAGTATATTTGATCCAATGTTACAAATTACCATAGGAATAAATAGGAAAGCCTTGAAAGTTGGATTTAAAGAAATATTTTATTGTTAGGTTTTAGATTTAATAAATTTTGAAAATACATAGCATTATATTTTCAACTTTAATGCATGGAGCTATTGGTAGTACTTTTCAAAAATTATAGTCAGAAATTATTAGCTGAGATAAGGAAAAAATATGTAAAGTATGCTTGTGTCACCATTTTTTAGGATACGAAGATAGGGTAGCAGAAAATTAAGCATTTTAAAAGGGTGAAATATATGAGATAAAATCCCCATCATTGCTTAATCCACCTAGCATCTTATGAGTTATCCCCTTTTTCCTTTTCTTTCTTTTTTGTGTCCTTCTATTAATTTTTGATAGAATTATATCCAGGAAGCTGTATAATGTGCTTATTCTGTAACCACTTTAAACTTGAATTTCTACTAAAAAATAAATTCGAAACTTTCCCACTGGTAGTCCAATATATACATTATTGTTCTACATGCCTACCTTATGCTTAATACTTTGGACAAATTTGCTGTTTGCTCTTTTTAAATTTTGACCTGTAATTAATTTGATTAACTTTAAAAATGACCAAGTGAGGCAAAGGAAGAATTATAACAAAAAAGATTATGTTCAGTTATATTGAAGGAAAGCTAAAAGTCAAAGTATTTTTGAAGTCTGCCAATATTTCAGAGTTCTGAACATATACATAGAGGAGCTTGACATTATACATGTGATGATGTCACCACTTCTCGGCCTTTTGGCTAAGATCAAATGTGATGATGTCAGTGGTATAATCAGAACCACACTTTATGGGCTTATGGACCAGAAAGAGTTTTTCTCCCAAAATCATATAATGGTAACGTTGTATACTCTGATGGCTGACTCAGTTAAAGTACTTTAAGATTCCTATTATCAACATAAAATGAAGTTTAAAGTAGCAAAGAAAGATGCAAATTATCTGAAGATTAATTAATTTTACCACTGTGTTTGCTTCAGATATTTCAAATATGGATATCAGAATATGAGTATGAATATCATTAAAAATTATTTGCTTCAGTTCCCCTTAAAATTTAGCAAGTTATTTCCTATTTCTAAAAATAAAATAGGAAAATTTCTGACTTTTTTATACAAGAAAACAAGAAGAAAACTGTGATAATAATATTTTCATGTATATAGTAGTAAAAGTGATGCCATATGCACCATATCTAGTAGTACGGCTGCAGAAATAGAATTCTATTTCATGAGCAGAGTTCAGTCCCCCTGAAAGGGCAATTATATTTTGCTCTTTGTAAAAATCCATCGGCAAGACATTCTTTCCATACAGGTCACCAGTGTGAACTATTTCCCTTAAATGTGTGCATGGTCGTAAGAGAAAGTTTTATTATAACCTCAAGGTAACTTCTTTGATGAATTGATAAGCATGTCTTTATGTGACTTTGCGGCCATTATGTAAGCCCCGCGGTAATAGAGGTTCAGAAGTGCAACTTTCTCTGTGAGGGAGTTTGGAGACTGAAGACTGTACACCAAGCAGCTTAACATTAACCACCTGCCTGAGTGTGGCCTCCACCACTGGGGCGCCCTTATCCCACCTTCTTCTCTGTCATTATTTATACTCAGCTACTAGTTTTACAAGGAGGTTGTTGCTGGTAGTGTGTGAGTGCAACTGAGTTTCTCCAGCTGCTTTCGTGAGAATCTAATGTCCCTGTTATCGCTCCCCAAACCACTGACTGTGGTGACTTCAACGCTGGCACAACATAGACCTAAGTCTGCAAGAGGAAAATGCGAACTTACACTACGTTCTTGTTAACCTTATGCGAGAATTGTGTAGGTTAATGGGAGAGTCACTAAACAAGGCATGCTTCATTACGTTACGTCAGGGCCGAATGATTTCTTTTTGTGTCTGTAAATGTTTTGCAGCTAGAAGATAAATTGAGAGTTTGCGAGATAGTGCTTAATTGGCATTATTCAAAAGCATGCATTCTGAATAGGCCGCATATCACTACCCACGGGATGAAGACTGATTCTCAGAGGCTGAAAACAGAGTGGATATTGTGAGGGCCATGGGCACACGAAGGTAGAACCTTACCTGACAATTTTTCCTTAGAATTTTCTTTCATGTATAGTTTTTTAAAAAGTAGAAAGGGCTACACATCTCCTGGGCTGAGGAAAAGGGAATAACTATTGCTCTAGAGTAAGTTCTAGTTTTTTCCTTCTGTAAGCTTTTGAATGGCATATTTATTTGTAAACCAATAAAGATACATGAGGTTACCCCATTCTACAACTGTGGAGAAGAGAAGGACCAGAGTCCAGGCGGACCTGTGTGAGGTGGCACAGCGGGCTGGTGCTGGAGCGAGGATTTGAACTGCCCACTCTGTCATTTATTTCCGGGTTAGAGGAAGAGCCCAGTATTTCCTGCCTGCCGAGCGCGTGCTCTGTCACTGAGCTGCGCCCGTCTCAATCAGGTTTTATCAATGAGTGAATCGTGTCAGCAGCAAGGAGCAGTGAGCATAGTAGCTGTAAACGACAAAGCCGGAGCTCCAAAGCTGCACAGGGGCCTCTGGTAACTAATGAATTTCTACGAGAAGCTCATCTCCAGGTAACCTTTGGTTCTGTTTTCCTTTCAGCCCCCAAGCGGCATCCTCATGTAGCTTTTTACCGCCTTTAGGTCAACTTTGCTATATTGTAAATCCAAGAAACGCATTGCATGGGGCCATTGGCTACTGCACTGCGTCATTCTGAAAGACTGAATGCTAATAGGTTCTGATTGGAATCCAGATATCTTTACCCAAGTCCAGATAGGTCTCATTATTATTTCATTATTCTTTATACTTATTTCATGAGCCCAACTGAGCTCCAAGTTTCATAGCGTGTTCAAAATAAAGGAAAATGAGACCTTAGAATCAAGTTTGCTGTACTTTAAGCAGAATGATCTAGACTTCTATTTGATTATTTAATCATGCACTAACCCAGGTAATAAATATTTCTCTAGAACCTTTCCTGCCCTACAGCATCTACTAGAAATTCGAACCACGTGTGCCAGAAATGTAGACAACAGTTGCTTCTCTTGGAAAGTATATAGCTGTGGGCAAAAGGGCAAGTACGCCTGGACAGAGATTGATCACACTCGAAATTCTTTCTTGTAATTTTGTGTTTTATTGAAATGGAAACAAAACCTTAGGTAATAATTAGCTTGGTGAGAATGTGGTGCTTAGTCATTGTTGATAGGAGTTCTGTGTGCGTTTTCCTAACAGAACCATTGCTATTTGTAAACTGGACTATGCTGAGTGGTGGATGTACCAAAATCACATGTACACACATCGCCTAGTGTCTAAAGGAATGGGACAATGAAGCCACCCAAAGGGGGAAAAATGTGGGCTTTTACTTTTGAGGTTTGAAATTCTGAAAAGAGCAGAAATTAATAATGGCACCTTCATGGGGGCTGGGGATATAGCTCAGTGGAATAAACACTTGCCTGGCAAGTACAAGGTCCTAAATTCAATCCCTAGTACGGCAAAAAAAAAGAAAAAAGGCACCTTCATATAGGAAGCCCTTCTTGAAGAAAATCCTTCACAATAACGTAAACAGCATAAAAGAACAATGTTTACACTAAAACTAGGTCCATGTAGTCAATCATAGTGGTAAATACAGATTATAAATAATTCTATTATCTTTTCCCTTAATCCAGCCCTACTACTATTATGGGATGCGAAGGAATATGGCTATAACACCTCAGATCTCTAAGACTCATGATAGTTGAATCATAAATACTTTCACTGAGGAATAACCCCGACTGAAAATGGATATTTTCTTAGGCAGCAACATCTTTCCACCTTTTGATAGCAGGAGAGGCACCAGGGCCCATGGATATCAAAACACTGGTTAGGTCTTCCTGAATCTTCTCACTTCAGCACATACGTGGTACTGTGCCTACTTTCTCATGGGTAGGTGTCGGTGGTATTGATCACAGTGATACTCATTTAGAGGAGGAGCAGTTTCAGGATCCTTCAGCAGTGGACGCAACAGCACTGGTCCTAGGCTCCTGCAGGATGGACCAGGAAAAGAGTTAAAGATGGTCCTCTACACTGGGGATGACCCAACTGCAAATGGCAGAGCAGGTTTGCAGAGACGCTCTCTGTGGACCGGGTTGCTGGTTGGTGTTGCTGGGAAAGACTTTCTGCAGTGGGTCCAGTAGGCTGTGTGGTCACGTTGCAGCCACTCAGATCTGCCACTTTGGCTTGAAAGCAGCCAATGAAGGCATGGAATGAATGGACACAACTGTGATCAATAAAACTTTATTCATAGACATTGGAACTTGAATTTCACACAACTTTCAATTCAAGAAATTGAGTTTTAAGTTTTGATCATATAACAACTGCTTTTAGCTCATAAGCAGCACAAACCCAGGCACTCTGTTGAGAGCGAGAGTAAAGCATGTCCACCCAAGAAGGGAAAGGAGAACAAAGTGAGAAAAGAAAATCAGAGTATTAAAGAAGAACTGAACTAATTTTCTTGCAGCTACACCCATTTTAAAATTATAAGGTTCTTTATGCATAGTTGTAAACAAAACAATTACTTTTGTCCTTACATTCCTTCACATAAATTTGACTGTAACTTTGACAGCAAGAGACACTACCTGTAATTCAGTCTTTGTTTTGCTGGCTTGAAGAATCTATGAGTAAATTCTCAACAGTTAGGATTGAAATTAGATCATGAGGAATTATTAGGAATCAGGCCCCGAGGGATACTTTGTTTTGGTCACCTATTAAATTAATTATTCAAAACCATACATCACGGTGTCTGTAATCCCAGCAGTCTGGGAAGCTGAGGCAGGAGTATTGCAAATTCCCTCCTGGAGAATTTAGTGAGATCTTGTCTGAAAAACAACAAACAAACAAAAAGCAAAGTGAGGGGCAGGGGCTGTAGCTGGGTGCGCAGGATTTGGGTTCAAACATCAGTGCTATAAAAATAATTGAGTGTATTTCATGTGCAAAGGAGCTGTGCATGTGAGTAACAATTATCTGTAGGTGGTCTATGCAGAAATTAAAGATTACTATTTTATGGAGATGGCAAAAATCTACTAACTTCATCCACTGAGGGAAAACACACCAAAAGGTATGTATGAACACTGATCTCTGTTTCAAGTTGCAACCTGAAAATTCAGATAAGCAATTCTCAGAGTAATTGGTTTATCGCTAGCTGTTTTTATAACACTGTGGCTTCTATAGGGGGGAAAGATCCATCCCATAAAAAGCATAGACAAATTCACCCAATAGTGCAGTGCAGCACAAATTGTCACTTTATTTTTTTAAAAATCCAGTTAATATAGTTGAGTCCATTTTTTTTCACTCCTTATAATTATTTATGATTCTCTTCTCTCTGCTTTGCCAAATATTTGCCTGTTTTATGAAATTTTTCAAAGAGCAATACTGTTTTTTTTTTCTGGCTCCGATGTATACATTTATATCTGTTACTAGTGTTGCATAATAATGTTGATTTTGATTGCTACCCTACTAACATCTCCTTCTTAATTAATCTGGGAGTAATCTGGTGTTCTTTATAATCTTTGGTTTACTTTGATTCACCCATTTAAACAGTTAAGTTCTACTACATATATTTAAAGCTGTTCTTTTTTGTTTTCTTTTTATTGCTCTGTCTGTATCATAGATTTTGGTATGTGGTAGGTGCTTCATTGAAATTCATTTCTCAGTAGTTCATGATTTCTGTTATGAGTTTATTTTTATCTTAGCTGTTGTTGTTTAGTTTATTGCTAATTTCAATTTCTATGCTATTGTTGCCGGTAACTGTAGTCCAGAAGATTTCTGCCTTACAGAAGTTATTAATTTTTTTTGTGTTTTCAAGCAGGCATTTTCTGAGTCTCTGAATATCTTAAAAGAAGGCTTATTTTGTGCCTACTGTGAACAGTGCTTTACATGTAAGAACAAGGTATCTTGCAGCAGTTTGTAAATGCCTTTTTAAATTTTTTCCCTAATTTAAGTATTATATTCTGACAATATTTCATAATATTGCATTTTAGAAATAATTTCTCACAAAATAGGTACTGCTTTGTTGTTTTTCAAAGCGTTAGTATAACACGAAAAAAAAACATGTTTAATAGTTTTTCATGTGGGCTGGGGATGTAGCTCAGTGGAGTAAGTGCCTGCCAAGCAGGCACAAGGTCCTCAGTTCAATCCCTGGTACTGCAAAAAAGAAAAAAAAAGTTTTTCATATAGAATATCTTTTTTGTTTATAACATTTTTCTGTTATTCCTTTGACCAAAGATTGATTTTATACCAATGTCTTTTGTATTTATGATTATGAAGAATAAATCTGTGCCTTCATTTTATATGGCACTTTAACTACTCTGTCTCTCCTATGAATACACATCTCATTTCAGAGGTGGTATTTTGATACTGACTTTATATACTCCCTCCTATATGCAGTATAACTTATCAGTCTTCCTCTTCATGTTGGTAATTTTTCTCAGAGCCTGTGAACACGGGTGTCTAACTCACTGTTCATATGAAGTCTGTGATTAGCTGTGGTCCATGGCTCAGTGGGTACGGACTCCTTCCCAGAGGGCCTGAGGAGGAAGGCTTCTTCCATGTCCTTCTGCTTGCAGGTCCTGGGCTTCACCAGTGTTTTGTTGAACACAAAAAGAGCCAGGATGACAGATGCTTGCCCAACTTTTAAAATTGTGAGGGCTTTTCTGCAAGACTGGAACTTTTTATTATTGTTATATTATTATTATTATTATTATTATTATTATTATTAATTATTATTATCTCTCTCCTTGCCTTTTCTTTCATGGCTACTGTCTCTCTAATTGGGAGACTAGAGTTCCTGGACAGGATCCAAGGTTCAGGCCCATGCTCCATGCTGATAGCTGCTGTGCAGAGTCAGAGCACTTCTGGGCTTTGCCTGGAACAGAGCCCCTGCCGCCTGACACAGTGCGGACAGACGGGAAGGGACCTGCCCAGGCCTGAGGTTTCAGTTCTGTCTTTTCATGGCCCAGATTCCCCTGGACCTAGGCCAGTTGTGGTAAACCTGGGGGATGCGTGGCGGAGCAGGCGGTTTGTTATCACTGAAACCTCGAAAAGGTTCACAGTCCCTGGCGAGGCCCCGTTCCTGCAGTCTTTTCCTGTGTACCGTCCTTCGATTTTCACCGAGGCTGCGGTTGCTCCTGCCCTTGTTTTCCGCTTTGTGCTTTTCTCCAGCTAAGTACTAACCAGGCCAGGCCCTGCTCAGCTTCCGTGATCAGATGAGATCCGGCGTGCTCAGGGTGGTATGGCTGTAGACTCTTTGGGCTTTGGCGCTACAAGTTTTCTCATTTTGTTTCTTTGAAAATTATGAACGTAAATTCCAGGAATCTCTTAAAATATCTTGAACGCTAGTACTCTGCTTTTTTACTTGCTAGCGCTGTCAAAACTTTACCCTTTTTTAGTGTATTCTTTTTTAAATTGTTTTATCTTAAAGAGGAAAAAAATCACTATCAAAACATCAAGAATGAGGACAAAAACAAAAGCATCAAAAAAACTCACAAAACAACAAAACTGACAAATGACCTCAAGACAAAGTGATAGGGATTAACAATGGTTGCTACTTTGCATACTGCTGTCTTCAGTGAAGTTGCTCAGTCCACCAGATGTAAGAATGCAAGATTAATCAAACAATCAAAGAGAATAACAAGTAATAAAAAAATTGGAAATGATACAGAGCTTCACCATACAAGATGGTAGGAATTCAACAATGCTTCTTATATTGCATATTTTTTTTTCTTTTCTTTTTTTTTTTGTGGTACTGGGGATCAAACTCAGGACCCTGCGCTTGCTAGGCAGGAGCTTATTCCACTGAGCTATCTCCCCAGCCCCTTATATTGCATATTGTTGTCTTGAAATCAGGCATTCTGATTATCAGATGCAAGCATGCAAAATTGGTCAAGTAAAAGCAAAATTTTAAGCATTAACTGTTCTCTTCAATAAACCACAGATATCAGAAATATACCTATCCCAGCTATCTTTGAATATACCTAAAATTTTTGTTTTTCATTTTAAAGAGAAAAAAAAGCAAAATAGTAAAAACAAACACATGAAACAACAGCACAGAGAACACTAAAAATGGTACAGAATTTCAAAACAAGGTGATAGGATATTAACAATGGCTGTTTGATCAATTTTTTGTATATTCTTTAAAAAGATTGTAATATTCAGATAATTGAATTCAGATAAGCCTGTAAATGCCTGTCTTTTTCCAATATGTCCAGTTTATGATTTTGATCTCATTTCCATTAACCTCCAAAATTATCTTCATTTATTATACAAATGTATACACTTTGTTTTATGTAAGTGGAGAACACCAAGAAATTAAGCAAAATCTCTAGATCTGCTTATACAGCTGACATTTCTCCAGGCTTGATTCTGGAAGAGAGATTGAGAAAACTGAAGGTCACTTGTCAGGTTTTCTCCTTGTGGCCTCTTTCCTTTGTGAAAAATGAGAAGGGGAAGTAGTTAGTTAGAAACAATAACCAAGCTCATGACTGGAACTGAAAAAATTCATGATTGATGGGTATTTAAAATTATCTTGCAAATATAACTTCCCTCTGTCTGGAATTACACCCCGCTTAAATGTACTTGATATTTGCATAGTAGCAGCTTAGCATGGAGCTAAACTTAGCATTCATTCACCTTTTACCTTCAGATTCCAGTTTTGCGATACCTGTGTCCTACTTTGATCTTTGACCTGAGTTCTTTTACAGCCAATACAAGGGCTTCATTGTGCATACCTCCAACTCTGCTTGTCTTGTACAAATTTACAGTTCCTAAAACTGAATTTCCTGATAGCCTGTGCACACCCATTAAATCTCAGTCAGCCCTCATCTTGCTTTCGGTACAGGCTGAACTTTTAATCTTGTTTTAAAACTTAGCACCATAAAATCTGCTTTCCTCAGACTAAAATTTTTTCCTATCTCTCCCTGTATCTCTCTGTTTTGCTAAATTTACTATACCTTACTTGATTCATGCCCCTTATCTGACACCAAACCCTCTTGCCTCTTAGTTCTTAGAGTTGGCGCTAAATTTCAGTGCTGTACATGGTTTTTTTTTTTTTTTTTTTACTTAGAATTACTTAAAATTTGTCTCACCAACTGGCTTTTGTCCTAGTGAAAGGCATTTTTAGTCATATCAGATAAGTAAGTAGCTTGTGAACTAGGAACTTCAAAGTTGGCGAAAGCTCAACGGCCAAGTGTTGGCGAAGACACGGAATGTAAGTATCACTCTCCTGGGTACAGCAATAGGCCATCCTCAGTGCTGAAAACCTTAGAGCTGGCTAAAGACACTCAAAGCACAATTATTTCTACAATGCAATGAAATCCAAATTAAACAAATGGACAAAACCAGTGTGCTCTGCATTGCCATCACGAGCAGGTAGTTTGAGCCACCTGCAAAATTTGGACATCAGTTTACAGTTTCCTTGCTATAGACTAAATGTTGGACCTCAAAATTCTAACCATCAGTGAAATGGCATTTGGAGGCAGGGCTTTGGGAAGTGATTCTGTCCTGGGGCAGAGTCTTCATGAATAGTACAACTGTCCTCAGAAATAAAGAGCTCCTCTGCCCCTTCTACGTGAGGACGTAGTAAAAAGATAGTCCTTCCTGAAGCAACAGGTGAGTCCTGCTCCAGCACTGATGCCTTTCTTGTGGGCTTTCTGTCAGGTAGAACTATTTCTGTTTCTTTCCTAAGCATCCTAGTTTCTCACATTCTTCTACAGTGGTTCAGATTGACCTACACACATCTCCAGTACCAACATATTTATGCTCCTACCGCAGGGCCACATGCAGTTACTGCCAGTCCTATTTCCTTCCACTGGGTTTGTTCACATGGTTCGCTTTTGACAGGGTATTATCTCCAGAAAATTACCCTGTAGTAACAGGATGACATGTAGTCTGTGATCTAAACCCTAGCCCTTCTAGGTAGGAGCTCAACCTCCCAGGGTGAATTTTATCTTCTCTGAGCATCAGAGTCCTCTTTTATAAAATGAGACACTTGTTGGAAGGATTAGGGATGACCTAGGAAAAGTATTCCAGGACCAAAAGGCAAATGTTTCATGTTAACCCTCTCCATTTCCTCACCCATTCACTTCACATTGTCATTCTCTGAGTCACGAAGACTTCGGAACAGCAATCTTGTTCTCAGCAGCTGGAATTCAGGACCAGAATATTTATGGAAACATTATTATCTAGTGTAAAATTTCCCAGTACTGTATTACTGTCTCCATATGATAATACCTGATGAATTCCTCTTGAAAAATCTAAAACATAATGAGTATGTAGAAAAGGTAGCAAACAGAAAGGGAATGCATTTACAGTTATAAAAATAAAAATAGTGAAGTAGAATTGCCCATTGTTTTGTGTAACTTTTCTTTGAGAATTATCTCTCAGCAATGATGATGTTCAAACACTATACAACCTTTACTATTATCACATTCCAAAATTATCAGCAGAACAACCTGCTGCAGGGTTTCTGTGGGCTATAAAAATACAAAACTTGCTAAATCAAGAAGCACTGCGGAAAAACTAAAAATCAGATACGGTACACATCACCCTGCTGCCTGGGCTTAGAAAAAGAGTTTCAAAGCTCAATGTGGACTGATATTGTCAAATGATACACTCTGTTGTTTCAGGCAAAGCTTTTAAAAATTCATTGCTTGAATGAATCTAGCAACTCTGTTTTTCTGGCCAGCTGTGCTTTTCCTATTTCCTTGGCTTATAAAGTTTCATGGGAAGAGTTTTAAATTACTTTGGAAATAGCTATAGGGCATCCTATTTACATTATAAAAGATATAGTGTCGCAGCCAGGCAGTTCATGCCAACTCTCCCACTACATAAAGCTTTCTTAAAGATAATTCTGGTGTGGTGGAATGAAAATTGGTGGTCAACTTGTAACAGCCAGTCAGTGCTGGGGGTGGGAGGCCCACCTGAGGATTGCTGCCAGCAACATAAGAGGGAGAACCGGGGAAGGAGAAGTGGAGGTTGTTGGGAGTTGGTAGAAGCTCTTGGGAGCCTGTTGGACACTGATAGAAGCTGTAAGGAGCTGCTGGTTCATGCTGGCTTTCCTGATGAACCTGGGTGTTTTCATTCTCCTGAGAGCTCTGAACCTCGTTGTCACTGAGAATGGCTTTGTTTCACCTCAGGGGAGCTCTGGTCCTCACTCTGAGCATCACTTCCTGGCTCTAGAGGGGAAGATGGTGCGCTGCTCAGTCTCCTGGAGAAGCTTATCTTGATAATTTTCCTGATGAGAACTTGGCTGTCCTGATCACTGGAGGAGCTCAGGACCTCACTCCTGCTGAGGATGGCTGTGATACCTTTTGGGGGAGCTCTGGCTCTTACTTTGAGCATTGCTTCCTGGCTGTACTGCAGACCTCTCAGCCTTCTAGCACAGATCCTTCATCCCTCTGGCACAGACTTCCTAGATCCCACCACTGACTTTGGGCCTTCGCAGCACAGATCCATGAACCAGGCCTGCATGAGACATTGTTGTGGGCTCTGGGCCTCCAGGTGGGTTAGTGTGAGGCACTATGATGAGCTCTATGTCTTCAGCTGGACTCATGCAGGACATCTTGGGATCCAGGCCCTCAGATGGATTCTTTGGTCTGTAGTGTGTGGACAGATTTCCTGCGCTCTCTTGGATATGATTCTTTGGGTGACTATTGTAAACAATCCTTTAAAATCTGTGACCTGTATTATATTGTTCCCTTTGCACAAAACCCCCAAACTATGACAGCTGGTAATATGAGGAGCCATTTCTTCAGCATATATAGGCAAGGACTCTCTTAAATTAGATGTAAGTGTGTATTGTATCTATCTGGAAGACTGTCATTCCTTAATGGATAAACTGTATTCACAGTTTTGCTGATTCTTGCTGTTTCTATGTAATTATGTGAAATGATCAGAAATACAAAGCCTCTCCATAGGCAGCACTTTTAAAATTTTACCATTTGCTCTCAGATATCACTGCACATATCATCTTGATATTTTATATCTTTTTCCAAATAAAAATATACATATATTTGTTATGTTTGGGTATGGTGCCAAGCCAATGTATACTATTCTTTAGTCTCAAGTTGATATTATCAGCTAAGGTAGTTGGCATTTTCTAGAAATTCCCTTCTATGGTTCATTGGCTAGATTAAGAAGTCCATCAAGAACAGTCCCATCTTTAGGATCCACACTAATTTTAAGTACTTTCTTATTATAGAGAAGATTGTGATGTGCTATGGATGAGGGTGACCCCTATAGTTAAGTGAGATGCTGGGTTCCAGATAATCATATGATTTTAGTTGTTATTCTGTACACATTACAGGATCAAAGCCATTGACAACAACCAGCGACCCTAATTTGGTGGGGAACATGCTACCGAAAGGCTGAATCCAGTAAAGTTTAATAAAAAATAAATGGCATCTAAAAGGCTGAAGAAGCATAAAGCACTTTCAGCTGTGTGCTTCTTGTTTTGCTGCATTGATAGCACTTTAAATATCACACTCTGACCAAGAAGTAATGAACAGGTTCTGAGCTTTCCTTAAATGGGGTTTTGCTTGCTTTCTTGCTAATGTATTGATTATCTTTCTAATGAGATCACGCCAGAGTTGTTACTTCCAAATAAAAGCTTTGCCACAAAGATTGCAAGTAATGAACACTATAAACTATAAGCAATAAATTACGTGCAGCTACTCCTTTTTTTAAAAGCAAAAATAATCCTCTTTTGGTACATATACAAAATGTTCTGGGGTAAAACAATCTTCATATTTTAATTTACTTAATCCTTTCTCCATCAATCTCAAATTGTAACAAGACTAAAGATACTATTAATCTGAATAAATTACCATGAGTTGAAAATAGTAACAAAACCTTGAAAAAATAAACTAGGAAATGAACTGAACATTTTTTCAGTGCCAGGATACAATATTAGAATATCAAACACATAATCAATTATGGATATGAATATTTAAGGGTACTATCTCAGCTTCAATGAGATTTCAACCTATTTAAATAACTGAGAGTGTACTACATGCTATAAAGATGCATCAAGTAAACTACTAAACCTCTTAATAAGAAGAAACCAAGTAACATTCCATCAAATTTTGAATCTGATATTGTCAGGATTTAAGTCACGTGAAGCTAGCCAACGTTTAAACAGGTTCAGAAATTTCTTCTGAATCAACAGGCACATATGAAAGTTTTTAGTCTACAAGCATAGCTATAATTATTATTATTTTTTAAATTTTATTTTAAAGACAAAAGAATGGAGACATATGAACCTGAAAAACCATAAACAATACAGAAAATACAAAGTTATACAGAATATAGTAGGGAATTAGAACTGGATGTTGTATTACATAGTTATCTTCACATTGGTTAACACAAAAACATTAAAGGAAATACCAAATTATAGATAAGATAGTAGGGAATTTGTACTGGATGCTGTATAATATAAAGTTATCTTCACGTCTGCTAATACAAAAACGACTGAGGAAATACAGAATTATAGAGAACATAGAAGGGAATTAGCTCTGGATGCTGTCTTACATAATGTTACCTTCATCTTTGTTACTCAGGTTACACAGATGATGGCCCTTTTGATCAGTTCGTTTTTTCTCCTCCCTCATCTCCGTTGCCCTACCACTCAATCAGTCATCTTCCCTGTGATAATAACT